>NDGN011320534.1:0-11794 GCA_002564285.1 Tympanoctomys barrerae | reverse complement strand
GGGATTGAACTCAGGCCCTTGCACTTGCCAGGCAGGCACTTATTCTACTGAGCTATCTCTCTGACCCAGTAATTTACTTCATGCTCTTCTTGATTTTTTGCCTTGAGAAATCTGCTGTGATTTCCATGGACTTTTCATTATGCATGATTTTTTCTTCTCTCTAACAGTGTTTACTATTCTGTTTCTCTGCTGAATTTCTGGAATCTTGACTATTATGTTTCTTGGTGTACATTTATTTTGATTATGACTAATCAGTTTTATACACTTTACCTAACTGTATATCAGATTTTTTCCCATGCTAGGAAAATTTTCTGCTACTACTTGTGTAAATTTTGTGTCATTTGTGTTAACTCCTGTTCTTCTGTTGATACCTATTGACTTTATATTATTTTTCTTTGTATTATATTGCAGCTGAATTGTTTTTTCCTCGTTCCTTGTTATTTTTAAGATATCTTTCCTTTCTTGCTCACTACCTGCAATGTTGTCTTCAAGGTCTAAAAAATCTATCTTTAGGTCATTCAATTAGTTTTGCCAACTTTCAGTGGAATTCTTAATTTCCTGTATAACTATTTGAATCTCTTTCATGCTTCTAATTCTTCCCTATGTTTTCTGTTCACTTTTCTATGCTTCTCTATTTTTTTTTTTTAAATCTACATCTTCTTTGGATGTGCTGGGCAATTCATTTATGATTTTTTTTCATTTATTTTTCTTTTAACCTGAGAGATTATTTCTGATCTGATTTCTTCTATAAATTGATAGTTTTGTTTCTTTATTTCAGTTGCTATCATTTCTGAAATTTCAGGTGTATGACTTCTAAGTTCTTCTAGGTCCTTGTCTCTTGAACTTGTTGGTAGACTGTATATCTGAGATTGCCTTTTGCTCCTTTGTTTTGATGTTTTAAAGATCTTAATTCTCACCTGGATTCAGAAGCATTGCTAGTGGGATTGGGTATGAGTCAGAAAGACTCCCACTTTGTGGAATTCAGCATGGTGCGTCTGCCATGGTGAGGGGTGACCCACAGCTCAGGAATGTTCTGATATTGATGGGCATGGAGCAAAGTACCCTAGGCCTCTCACATAGTAGAGTGCCAGGAAACGTGTTATCAAGGCTACTGCATGCAGTGGGGTGAGGATAGGGCTCACCAGGCCTCCGTAGCTGTCTGTGGTCACCCTTCCTTCTGTGATGGTGGGAGAGGCAGAGGAAGCTCTCACTTTGCAATTTTTTTAAGTTTGTGTGTGTGTGTGGGGGGGTGTGCAGGGTCTCACTACATAGCCCAGACTTGTAGTGATCCTCCTGATTTCTGCCTCCCAAATGCTGGGATTACATGTGAGCGCCACCACACCTGGACTCTATTGCCAGCTCAGCGCACCTGGGGTTTGGGTCAGTGTGGCATGCTGAGCCAGGGATCGAACCCGGGTCCCCGCACTTACCTAAGCAAGCACTTAGCCTGCTGAGCTATACAGTAGGCCCTCACTTTGGGATTCTTAATAAAAAATCTTAAAATGATAGCAATTTTCTCCATAGTATCATATATAGGTAATTAAAAACAAGTCTGTTTAATTTTGGTAATGAAAAATGAAAATGTCATCTTTGAAAGTATATCTCCCACATATTAAGAGTTTTTCTACAAAACCCACACTTCCAGAGACCTACAAAATGAAAACCTTTATTTATTTGCCAAGACTGTGTGACTTTATACAACACATGATGATTCACACAAGTATTTTCCATACAGGTTTATAAGATATAAGTCATTAGGGAGCATACTTTGAATTCTTACATCTATATCAGATGTAAGTTACAGGTTCATGATTTTTTTTTTTTTCGAAACTGGGGATTGAACTCAGGCCCTTGTGCTTGGTAGGAAAGCGCTTATTCTACTGAGCCATCTCCTTGCCCCCCTGGTTCATGATTTTTTTTTATGAGTGAATAATATATGAAAAAAATCAATTCTGATAATTTTTATCAACCAGAATAATGTATAGATACTTATTATGATATGGACTAAACTTATTAGTCTACTTATTACTATATATTGAAATTTTGAAAATTTTCTCCTCAGAATGATATCCATTGTTGTATCTGATGAATATTACAGTATTTTAATTTCTCGTTTTTTATCCAAGTGACCCATAATCAAGTAAAGATTAAGGATTCCTGAAACTCAGAAACATAATTGTTCTGTCTAGTGTTCATTCAAGTCCAGGATTGGCAAGCTTCAGAAAACTCTGTATTTTTAAACTTTACTTCTTGAATAGGAAGTGAATTGGAATTATTAGCACCCTATCATCTCTCACTGTCATGGAGAACATGAGCCTTAGCTTCCTTCATTAAAGTAGGCTACAGTCCCACTCACACATAAGACCCTGGAGCTGCAGTCCCCTATTCATAAGGAACACCACCATCCTAGCAAAGTTCCAAGACTTAGCAGGTTATTCAGCAGGCCCAAAATTATATATATATAAGATTAGTCAACATCAAGCCAGCCAGATAGCTCAGCAGACTAAAGCAACTGCTTAGGCAGGCACAAGGATAGGAGTTCATTCCTGATGTGCCATGGAGGACTTGGCCCCTGGGGGCACTGAGATGGTGAATGATACTGGCCATAGTGTCCCACACTTGTAATCCCAACACTTGGGAGGCTGAAAACAGGAGGATCTCTATAAGTCTGATCTCTGTAGTGAGACCTTGTAGACCCTGTAGACAAAAATACATTTTAAAAAATAGTCAACATAGAAAATTTGTTCAATATATTTGCTCTCTTAGCATTCATGATGAAGCCTGACATCAGTTTTCTGAAAGCCAAGTGTACCACATTATTCATGACTTAGAACATCTAGAAGTGTAGTTGTGTGTTTTGCAGTTTTCTGTATTTTTGAATTTTTTTATTTTAAATAGAAAACAAACTAACAAGAACAAAGACAAAACAATAACAACATAGAACTTCAAAAAAAAGATGATAGAAAATTAGTAATGGTTGTTTCTTTTATATTATTATCTTCAAAGTATCTTCTCAAATTACCCAATATAGATATGCAAGATTGACAAAACAATCAAAGCATTCTTATTCCTCATTCCACAGTACCAAAATCAACACATCTGACTAGTGTAGCTCCTGTTAACATCAGAGTCACTCACACATGTTCCGCACTGCATGCATGTTTTTTTTTTAAACAGACAATCCACATGTCATGCAGGAAATCTTAAGAGACAATGCTTAAGACCTTTTAGATGGCACATTAAAAAGAAACAATAGCAACATTATAATAGGAGGTTAGGAGAGTGTTTCTGGATTTCTATATTGTATTTGTTACTGGAAAATAACATGCACAGTCAGATACTCCTCTAGGAAAGAGGACAGGAATAAGGCAGGAGCCAGCATTTCATTCTGCTTACTTATTAGCACCAAGTCATTCAATAACTGCTTCCAAATTTCTGACCTGCTCTTCTCATTACTTCATTACCAAAGAAAGCTTTTGGTCTTTACCCTGTGGCTATAATTTGAAAGTTAAAGTAACTATCTTTATATTCTTAATTGTTACTCTATATATATTTTATAAAGATATTTAAAGTAGCAAGATCCAAGTAATTCAGCATCATTATAAAGGAGCTTAGAAAATTTTGTCATCTTGTAAATACCTGTTTCCCAATTGCAAGTCACTTGCTTTAATGTTATATTCTCTCCCCAAAATACCAAATTAGATGTTGGTATCACTATAGTATGCTGGCATATTTGCATTCTTTTCTTTCCTTTTTTAAAATCATACTTTCTTTTTCTTAGAACTATTTTATATAGACCTCTTTTTCCTTTCCTATAATTTATAAATTTCTTTAGTCACCAGGGATTGAACCCCCAATCCCTGTGTCTGCCTAAGCAGCGCTTTAATCTAATGAACTACCCAAGCAACTCTTCATGTATTTTTTATTACATTTAGCAATAGCATCAGGTCTCATGCAGAGTTTACAAGTGCCTTCACCCCTCTAGAGAGAAGATAATTTTGTCCATATACATAATATGCACATATATAATAAATACGAATATATGTCAAGTATATTAATAATTTATTTTTAACTACTCATGGAAAAAGTTTGTATTTGTGGTGGGTGCTCTCAAAACTAAATAAGTTGGTCTGAGTTCAATCCTCAGTTCCACCAAAAAAAAAGAACTAAATTAGTGTTTTTTTGGCAGCACATATACTAAAATAAAATTACATAAGTTTGTTCATGTAAATTGAATTCAGTATTTTGAAAATTAAAACTGTAACCTAATTAACATTAGTAGAATTATGATTATTATTGACATAAACATCATATTAACAGTACATTAAAATAGGCAGCCAAGCAGCTACTTAAAATTCCAGTAAATTGAAAAGTGTAACATCATTGTTCCAACATTTTAACTTATCGTAGTGGAAGTGTTGAGTTTTGAACACAACACTTTCACTTCTGGTGTATGTGGATAGGGGTTCCTGTGGTGTTCAGGCCACTACCAAGGAGGTAATATCATTGCTGTGAATATCACATCACTGTTTAGGCTAATACTGTAAAAATTATAATGTTTATTTATTTGGAAAATTAATCTCCTCTAAAATTAAGTAATGATTGATGTTTATACCTTATTGCATTTTTCCTTTTTCATACTAAAAATAATGACTTGGTTATTTGCATGCACTTTGTGCAGCAGTGTGTGTGCAAATGTCAACTTGTTTTTAAAGATGGTACAGGTAGGGGGAACTACCCGCTCGGATCCCCCTCCTGTCCCTCTCTTAGACAGGAGCTTTCTTTCTCTCAAAAAAAAAAAAAAAAAAAAAAGATGGTACAGCTAGTTTTCTTTTCTGTTTTATTTAGAGTAACTCACATTTTTGGTGTTCCTTTAACATGCGTGGGGGCCACGGCAGCCCTCTCTGACAGGGGTATGCAGCGATCTTCAGAAAGCTCCACAATGTCATAGTTACTCTGTATTCATTACACAAGACAAATAGCATTCAAACTTATTTATTAAACATTTTCTTTTGATGCTTGGATCGATTTCTTAGCCCCATACAAAGCAATATTTTATGTAAGTTACACTTCCTTCAAGACACAAATGTACTGTCCGAAATGGGAGGTGACACACTTGGAGAGAGGACTCACCTACCTGCTGTGGCCTGGGCACATACCATGTCCTACACATGTCATGTTGTGAAGAATTTTTCTCGTCCACAGGAGCAATCAGTTGCAGCCATTGCAATTTTATTATTTTATTTTATTTATTTATTTATTATTTTTTGTGGAACCAGGGATTGAACTCAGGCCCTTACTCTACTCAGCCCCAGCTGTTGCAATTTTAAAGAAATTGCCAAAGTTCTGTGAAAACATGTTTGACAAAAAAAAAAAAAAAGAATAAGTCAAATTTCTTACTTGTTTTGTAAGAAAGAAATCTTCATTTGGATGGTTCTTTCTTTTTCCTTTCTTCTCAAACTGAATAACAGTTTTTATCTAGAAAGTTCAGGTTGCTTAGACACTGTTTTCCAGTGTTCTGCAGGGTCAGTTACTTGTGTAGAAGTTGAAATATTCTCTTCCTAAGATTAAAAAAAGTTTTTAGATAATGAGATACTATGTTAATAAAGCTATATTTCTGCCTAAAATGGACTAAATGAAATAAAAGTTTAGTTAAAATGTAATGATAATAAAGACTATTTTCTCCATTAATACATTACATTTCTCACAGTGAAAAGAAATGAGTGAAATTAATATGTAATGATAGGTTTACATTACTTTTGATTCATTACTTTTTATATTCTTATTTCCTCTCTTTTATAAATTTAATTGAGACCATGACTGCCAATGTGTTTGTAGCCTATCTTAGACAGGGTTCAATACATGGGATTTGATAGTGGAGAAGAAAAATTGAGTTTAAGTTTGAAGGTAGCATAGCTATGTGAGAAGGTAGCAATTAAGAAACCACTAGAGCTAGTGAATATAAACCACCAAGCAGGAGTCTTACTGTCAAGAGGTTTACTAGTTAAAATGGCTTTAGAATATTTTTGCTAAATGCAGGCCAGGATGGGAATATATCTCATGTGGGATGGTAGAGGATGTGGCACCAGGCCAGTTATCAAAGGTAAGATCAGTTGTAAAGAGCAGCAAGTTCTTGCTAAACAGACTTAAAAGAATTCTTGATCACTTTGTCAATATTGTACAAAACATTATTTTCCAAAAGTAAGTAATAATGTTGTTTTTAAATGCCAGTTTTATTGATCTGTCCTTCCAAAGACCACTAATGTGTACATGTGGGAAGATCTGAAATGGAATACACTGATCAAATTGGACTATAGCATCTCATATTAGAATAACAGAATCCACAAGGAATGTTCGAAGTAGAATTATTAACCAAAAATTAAGATTTGTGTTTTTGAATGAATGCAGCTTTATGTTAATGTTATCATTCAACTTGGCCTCTGGGGTTTATAGAGAATAAAAGCTTGCCCCAAACCACCATGTTTGAGGCATTTCATTTAAAATTGCAATGGTTTTCCAGATTAAAGCGCCTGCTTAGGCAGACGCAGGGACAGGGGTCCAATCCCCTGCTAGCCATTGCCAGCCCGTCCCCCGGGGTGCGCGGAGACAGCAATAGAGACACGCATTGGTACGAGCCTATAATCCCAGTGCTTGGGAGATTGAAAACAGGAGGATCACTATGAGTCTGATTTGTGTAAGAGACCCTGTCGACCCTGTACTAAATACATTTAAAAAAATAGCAATGATTTTTCAACCAAACAGGAAAATAAAATCATCAGTCCACTATTATCTTAGTTTATAAATTGAGACTGTAGGATTACTTTTACAGCTTGCACAATTATCATTATTATTTCTACCAGCAAAATATTTTTTAATGCTTATACTTCTAACAAAGATTGTTGCATTATTTTCCAGATAAAAGAACAGGTGAATGTAAGAGAAGAGAGAACTCAGAGAACACCCATGACGCATATCTCATGGGGATCTTCCATCATGCTGCTTGAGTTTGTATAAGGGCTATTTTTATCACTGCCTGAAGCCATTTTCTTAAAAGCTGAGAATATGATGGCATCTCTGAAAATTACCCAAAGAGTGAAATTTTTGCTGAAACTGGTTGAGATCAAAACCTGCATTGAGGATTCAAATGTTGGAAAACATAAACTTAAGCATCATACACTTTCTTTTTGCTAGTGAGAGACTAAAATACATCTTTTCAAAAGCAATCTGAGATAGAACATTTAGAGGTTAAACCAACTGTATTCATGCATTTAGGGTGACCTCAGACCTGTAGCAAATGTTATTCTTTGAAGCATAAGTTAGAATTTTTTTTCTTTTTTCTTTTCTTTTTTTTTTTTTTGGTGGAACCAGGGACTGAACTCAGGCTTATTGTACTGAACCTACTCCCTGGCCCCATAAGTTAGAATTTAATTTCATAATTCTTTGTTTGTATTACCTCATGCCAAGATACTTAAAATTTAAATGAATTTCTACATTTATTTTTCATTGAAATCATAATATTTTCAAAGCTTTAGTGGACATTATGTTAAATTCTAATTATATTTATTTATAAACTTTAATCCTTGGCCAGGACAAGTTAAAATTGCAAAAAAAGTTGGAATCTAGGTACCTAATAACTGAGACTAAAATAATGGTCAAAATCTAGACAATAAACAGTTAAAGCAAATACCAATATAAGTAAATATATACTAACATAATATATTTTGAGGTTGATATTTTCAATTATCTATTTTGAAATGGTAGGAATACTGGTCTATATTTGATGACATATTTTGTGTGATTATATTTTTTCTTCATATTCATAAGTATATCATTATTATATATTTATTATATGTTTCTATCACATTCTAGTAATAAAATATTAAAACTGAAATGTTATTATTTAATGTTGAATCATACAAAAATACTTATATTTTAATCTGTTGATAAGATGTAAGATATTTTAGAAAAATTAAAAAAAGAAAAATAATCATTCATCTGGACTTTAAATTCTTACTATTCACCATTCTGGAACCACCCACTTCTGTGGAACCCCAGCACTACTAGCAGCTCTGTGGCCTATGTTCAATATCATGCATTCAGTTTACATGAGTAACTGACCCATGAATTGCTGTGTACTTCTCCACAATATTCCTGCATTGTGCTGCTTTTTCAAAATTTATTAAAATAGCTGAAGGATTTTAGTTCTTTAACGTTCCTTAATCTCAATTTTGAATATATTTCATCTATCTTATATTCTCACTGTAAAACTAAATTTATTTTCATCTAATTGACTTTATTAATTTTATTGAGAAACAAATAGCAATGAGACAGTTTCAATACCAATTAGTAGGACAGTTTCAATAATTAATACATTGCATATTGTATCCTTTATAGTAGTTATTCACAGTATAAGATACAGACACGATAGCCTGTCCAAACAGTATTAGTACAAATCTTTCTTCTCACTGAATTAAGAGAAAGTAGCTGTATATCTATCCTATTTTGTATAATCTGATACAAAATGATCCTTCATTTGTATCTCCTTTTTTTTGTTTGTTTGTTTTGTCAGAGATGGGTATTCCAGTGCCAGTTAAATATTGTAGGTGCATTAATTCAGCAAAAATAATCCAATATAGTCCGGTAACCCATAATACTAGTGGGTTTTCCATAGGACTGGCAATGTCAGAAGTTATTGACTTGAACCTTTTATAGCTCAGCATAATAATATTGCTTTAATTTTTATACCATTATTTTATACTTATCTGCTAGATGGTTAAGATCAAGATAAAGCAAACCTATACAACAAGAAATGAAACTTTTGTATCTGACAAGATCAGTCAAATCCCCTCAGGATTTCTCCTGAAACCGTGTACTGCAATTTGTAGGTCCTTTGTCAGTGTCAGCCATGTGGATGAGTCACAACCGTTGCTTGATCAATTTTATCTTCGTGAAAGCCTGTGTTTTCTCTCCACCTGACTCTCCTTAGGCACATGCTACATCATGGATCACTTTCCTCTGTGGCCTCATATGTAAAGCTCAATTTAAAATAATTTAATTACTTCATAAGATTTTTTTTCTCACATATTCTCATTGCTCTTAGCATTTTTTCTGTTCTCCATTTCAACACCATCTGTGGGGCTTCTGACTTTACATTTACTCTCTTTTAACAATAATTAAGATGTTGAATATGACTATTCAGCATTAATCCTTGCTTTCTCCTCCTTAGAATATTTCCAATTTTTGTGGTGTCTTATGCTAACAAGCAATATTTACAGTTTCACACAAAATTTACAGTAAATATACAGAGTCAAATTCAACTGAATTTATCATTTTATTCTTGAGGAAGTTATAAACACATCTGAAAACTTAAAAAATTAAACATGTGATTTGAAGAATTAATAAATAATTACAATTTGTTAGCTTCATGCATTTTTCATCGCTAATTCATTATATTTTAATTAAAATGTGATACAAAAATTACTGTTTAAAGACCTTTTTTCCTGAAATCAGAGTTGTCTGATAACTGTATTGACTTTTAAATCATGCAGCTTAATTTGTTTCATTAAGTATTACTTATTACTTAAGTATTAAGTAATAAAAATCACACATTGTGATTCATTATATTAAATATATCATCATGTACTATTGTTCTTATTATACAAGGATTATAATAATGAGAGCCAGCAAGGTATTCTGTGTAACATAAGACAGATTTTAATGTTTAGTCTTTACAAAGAGATTCTTTTAAATTTCCTATTTTGCCCCATATAGATGAAATAAATTTCTGTGTTTTTATAAATCATGTTATCAATCTACATTAACACAATTATTTATTATCAATATGTTGTATCATTACAAAATATCAGAATTTAATTACAAAGACAATCACTTTAGAAGAAACTGAAAACAACTTTAAAAATGTCAAACACATTCGTTCCTGTTAAACTGAAGATGACACTGGAATTCCATGAAATACAGAAATTTTAGTTTGCAAATTAAAGTGAAGGAAACTGCATGAAGTTTAACTTTATCCATTAACATGACTGAGTTCACATGATATGAAGCACATATTTGGCTAAATATTATTCTTGGTGTGTCTGAGTTTGTTCAGAGGTAAAGAATCATACATTAATGTGGCAGACATTGTGCCTAAATGTGGATGACACTCATCTGATGCATACAAGTGTTGAACAGAAATAAAGTCCTGGTGAGAAGAATTCTATTCCTCTGCCTGTTGTGAGACAGGACACAGGCCTTCTCATATTTTCTGGCTTTCGACTTCAGATTTCAGAATTGACACTGTTCACCTTACTGGTTTCCAAGACCTCTGATTCAACTTGGGAAGACAGTATGACTTGTGGGATGTCAAGATCAGTCACTGAAAATCTAGGAAATTCTCAGGCTCTACAATTATAGGAGCCAGTATTTTATATTAAGTACCAACAAATGAATATATGTACCATTAGCTATTTTTCTCCAAGGGGAAGAGAAAACTAATGCAACCTATGAGGCATGTATTCAATATTTTCATTTCATGTATTTAGAACAAGGTCTCACGATGCAGCTCAGACTTGTAGTGATCCTCGTGTTTTCAGCCTCCCTAGTACTGGGATTACAGGTGTGTGTTGGTCTTGGTAGGTAGTTCAGGATGCCTGGTTGTGGGGCCGGCATGGCATGTGGTGCTGGGATCCAAAACTTGTCCCTGAGCTTTGCTAAGTAGATGTTTAATCTGCTGATCTATCTCGCCAGTCCTAATATTTTCATTTTAGACCGACAAAGTGAATGAATAAAGATTATACCTATATGTGATGTGCAATTAAAATACATAAAAATAAAATTCTCTAAGGTATTCCCACTTTTCTCACATTGTAGAACATTAATATAAAGCCTCGGTCAGTACATACTTTGTGGCACATGTTTAGTCGTTATGTAGTGTGAACATCAAGAGGGCTTACGATGAAGCATAGATGACCATAAACAGAAACAACAAGGAAATCAATTTTCAAACCTGAAATAATTTCTTAATTAAATTTGAGGGATTTAATATACCAAAAGCAGAGAGCGACAATCAGGTACAGTATCAATATGAACGCAATTTTTTTAATTTAATTTTTTTTTGTATTTTAGGGAAGGGTCTACAGGGTGTTCAGGGTCTCAAACTAGATCTCGCTACTAGATCAGGGTCTCACCATAGCCTCCCAAGAGCTGGGATTACAGGTGCTGACCACCACGCCTATTCTCAGCTGCCATCTCAGCATGCTCTGAGGTCAGGGCTGCCACAGTAGGCCCATGGATCAAAGCCCTGGCCCCTGCATATGCTTGCAGGCACTTTAATCTTCTGAGCTGTTTGGCTGACCCTAAGAATCATATATTTCTGAAAAATTTTACAAATATTTATGCTTACTATTGTTTTAAGAAAACTTATGTATTGCTTAGATATTAGATAAACATATATCTATATATATATAATGACTAATTTTTAATTAGTACTTAAAAATAGCCTCATGTAGAATTGATACAGGGAGAAAAACTGGTCTCGTGTGGGTGACCTCCTAACCATACAAGGAACCTCCAAATGACATGAGGAAAACAATTTCCCGACCTGACCTGCATGAGTTCGTTTTCTCTAAAACCGAAGAATGAATTTTAGGAACAAATGGAGGTTATGAGCAGAATACATTTATTGAGAAAAAGAAAGCTCTTGTCCAAGAGAGGGACAGGAGGGGGGCCAGAGCGGGTAGTTCCCTGGGAAGTTGTCTCTTCCAGGGACTTTTATAGTGTAAAACCATGTGAG
>NDGN011320511.1:0-13094 GCA_002564285.1 Tympanoctomys barrerae | reverse complement strand
GGGGAGGGGAAGGGAATAGGAAAGAAAAAGAAGCAAGATACATCAGGTACAGGTACAAATTTCCTATGATGAATATGATCACTGTGTTTACCTAAAATGTACCAACAAAATGAATTAAAAAAGAAAAAAAGATGGATGGGCCAGATAGCTCAGCAGATTAAAGCACCTGCTTAGACAGAGGCAGGGGCTGGGAGTTCGATCCCCAGCTAGCCCTGCTTCTGGGGCACGCTGAGATGGCTCTTGAGACTGGGTATGGTGGTGTGTGCCTTTAATCTCGATGCTTGGGAGGCTGAAAACAAGAGAATCACTATCAGTCTGATCTGTGTAGTGAGACCCTGTAAACCCTGTACTAAATACATTTAAAAAAAAAAAAAAAAAAGGAAAAGGACGTGTGTGGTATTTAATTTCTAAAAGAAAACCCTTTAGTTTGAGGGTGTTCGCTGGTTAAGGTTGTACAGTGGGAGGCTAAGAACATGGAAGCAGTGTCCCACCACGCCCTCCCAACCTCAGCTTCATCCTCTCCAAATCAACAAACGGGCATTCGCTCTTGCATAATGACTTTACCATGAACTCCAAGAAAACACTTCATAAATTCCACTCATAGTGCCACATTTTCATTTTACAGGTAAAGAGAAAGTTTCAGGAATTAGGCTGCTAGGTACATTAGATTGAAAATGGGAGACAGGAAAATGTCAGTGGTGGTGTTCTGATTCTTAGCTTTTAGGACAGAAGCATAATAAAAGCTCACCACCTCTCAAAGCCTGCTTTGTCCCACTTTTCTCTTGTGACAGGATACTTAACCATTCTTGTTTATGTCTCAGACATGAAAATAAAAGTATATTCAGATCAAGTCTTCTAGCTTCTCCACTAAGAACATGTAAGGCTCACCCTGCCACCTCTCAAAGTGGCTGGTCATTGGAACAAAAAGAGGGCTATGTTCGGAGTATATGACATCATTGGGATCCTAGGACACTTTGAAGATCATGGCAAAGATCTGACCACAGGCCCCATATGGCTTCGAGGCTGGAAGGGAAGTGAATTGCTGCGATGTATGTAAAAGAGGAGAATGGTTGTAAATAGAATGTTCATTGATGGCTTGCACAACCTTAAAAAATCTATCAGCTATCTCTACAAACACTTTAATCATTGTGGGAAGTACCAGTAGAAGAAAAACGTGGGATCTGTGGAAGAGAAGCATCTGTCTCCCTGGAGAAGGGGATATGACTTTCCTTATGAGGAAAGGCCTTTGTATGCTTACTAATAAAATGGAGTTTTGGGGTCTGAGGAAAAAAAATTATAATGAAGGTAAATTTAAAATTGCTAAAGAGATAACATAATCAAAGCGAGAGTTGGGTGCAAAACTTCTGTAAGGGGATGGAGAAAAATGACCCTGTGACACCATCAAAATATTACTGTGAGGGCACAGCAGCTAATATCATTGATGCAATGGGAGTTGCACAGGGTTTGTCTTTAAAGTCTTAGAAAAAGTCGTGGACTACTAAATTAGATTCTTACATATACTTGTATAGAAGGTTGCTAAATAAATTAGTTTTGCTTTCAATTCTATGAATTTTTAAAGTTGTTAGCTCCTAATTTCCTTGCATTTGAAAAAAGAAAAAAGAGATATCTGCTACAATTTTAGCTTGTTCATTGAATTTATTCATTCCTCCCTCCTTCCAGATGGTATTTGAGCAGATAAATAAGACCAAGAAAAATAGAATACAAATATACTCAAGAAATTACTGAGATTTATAGAAATTCAACTTTGAATTTCAACTTCCTTAAAGCCTGGATAAAAATTGACCAATTATATTATATTTATTGTATTCCATTTGAATATGATGAAAAATATACTCAAAAGCATTTTCAGGAATTTGATGAATTTGCTGACTGTCTTAGTTAACTTTAATAAAATCAGAGGGCATGTATTAAAGTACAACAGAGTGCAAGCAGATCTATGTGGGCCTAAGCAAAGTGATTTACATGATTTGTGGTGCACCACTTATAGTGGTGCACATCTGTGTTACCAGCACTTGGAGCTTGAAGCAGGAGGATTGCTGTGAATTCAAGACCATCCAGAACTATTTGGTGGGATTATGTCTCAAAATAAGAAAAAAAATTAAACAAAATAAAACAATCCTCCCAAACAAAGACCTAGTGGTTTCTTCTAGTCCAAGAACAGAATTCACATGTTAACCTACAGGCTGTAGGTGAAGATGTGTCTAAGACAGTCTTCCCTCCATGTCTTGTTGAAGAAAGAGCTGGAAGGCAGATGTGACAGTTATGCTAACTGTTGAGAGCTAGGATGCAGTACAGAAGGGCCAGTGCCCAAAGATCCAGGCGAGATGACAGAAGCTCTGCAGAGAGGTTATCCAGCAGAGTTAAGCCAGCTTGCCCTGTGGCCAGTAGCCACAGCTCTGGTTGCCGCTGCAGCTCTCCAACTCCCTGATCCTTGGCTTTCATGGCGCTGTATGTCTGGCACCCCTAGTCCACAGCTCCACTGGCTTTTTGGCTCTTGCTGTTCTCCACAATGCGACCTCATGAAGCACAGAGGGAACAAAGAGCCAATTCCAGTTTCCTCATAGCAGCTCTCACTTGAACTTGGCAGACTTCAATCCTGGCAAATGTTGTCAAAGGCCAGACAACACAGAGTCAGGCTTGGGCATGATCTGGTGCATCCTATTGGCCACTCAATGAAGCTGTGAACTGTGGCATAGAATGAATGATCCAGTACTGAGGTGCTCTTGTGCTGGGTGAGAAGGTCATCTTTTGTGGAGAAAGGCTAGGCCTAGCTGGGGCACAGATGGTGGTAGCTTGGCAGAGACAGACCCTGAACCAACATGCATGGTCTCATTGCTCAAGAGTTGTTTGATTTTTATTTTATTTTAATGAAAGTAAACTAGTTAGCTTTTATTCCTTGAAATTTACAGTGATATGCATTTATAGAATTTTCAAATACTTTTTTGATAATCTGGCCTAAAAACCACTAATACATATACATACATATCCCAAATTAAATTGCCCTACAGATATGCATAATATTCATTAACTGAAATCAGATGTTGAATTTATGGCTGATTTGTAGAATTTAGGAGAGTTTCATGTTTAAATTTGGATTTCCATGTTTTCTCTAAAATCAGGTATACCACATTTGATCTCTCCTTCCTTTAGTCCATTTGAGAGAAACCATATACTCCCTAATTCTCCATTCTCATCACCTATCACTGCACTAATATGAGGTTCACTGTACACAGCTTGAGCTTGCTGGACAAAATGCCAAAAAGTAGAAGCCTCTAGGGACAGAAGTCTATTTGCTGCCATTCTGGAGGATGGAAGTCCTAGATCAGGGAGCAGCATGGTAGGGTCTGGTGCAGGCTGTCTTCTTGGCTTGGCTTGCAGAGGACAGCCTTCTTTATTCTCTTTGAGGGTTGAGAGTGGGGAGAGCTAGCTCCCTGTCGGTCTGGAAATATTAATTCTATGGTGTCTCTGCTTATAAGGACTCTAATGCTCTATGGAGACTCTCTCCTCATGACCTCATCTAAAACTTGCCAAAGGCACCATCTCTAACCACCATCACATTAGAGATTTAGGCTTCAGAATATTATAGGTGGAGAGATGTAAGCATTTAATCCAGAACTGGAACCACATTCTGGTTTTCATGACATTGCAGTATGCCCTATCACCTTGCTCCTCATTATGCACATTTAGGGAATGTCACCTGCCCAGTCACTGAGGCCCCTCACAACATCCTTTGTGCACATTTTGCTACTGAGGTTACCTGTGGCCCACTGCTGTGTTGAGCTTGTTAGTCAGAATCATAGCTCAGAGGGCCCAGCTTTCAGTATAGGAAGAAGTCTCCCTGTTTTGGACACAACTTATTTCCTATTTCTGTGGAGATGCATGTTTTAGAAAGTGAGTATTGTATATTGCACGTTTGTCTGTCATATTAAATCAAATAAATTCATGGGATGGATTTTTCTTAATTATTAATTACATGTTTTAAGAATTTTGGTATAGATATTATTTATGAAATTGTTATTCACAATTTATATCTACTCTTTTCCCACAGAGTTTATAAATTCCTCCTAGATTACAACCTTTGTAGAGTTGTTGGGGCAGGGGGATCTATAAAGATCTACCTCATATGTTCAACTAATGAATTTTGAGGTGACAAAGATTTATTTACCTATGAAGTCTATATGACCTAAATCAGATTATCTCGTGTAAAACATAGAATTTAATAAACAGTCAGAAATTTGCTTTATTCATAGATCACTTTGCTAGCATTGTATTATTTTCTATATGTCGATGCCATGCCTGACTCGAGTGCTAGCAGTCCTGCATAATCCAGAAAAACACCCAAAACAAAGAGTCATCACTAAGACATAGATTTGGGCTTGGGTGCTGAGATTAGATTTTCAAGAGATGCATGCAAATGGGCACAAGATCTTGAGCACCTGGGCACAGGAAGGCCCAGGTATGATAAAAATATATGGTGTCTGTCTAGGTAAAAACTAAACTTATTAGGTGTGTGATATATTACCACTAATTTCCCTCCAAATACTCTCCTTGCTTCATACACACCTGTCCCACAGTTCTTGCCACTTTCTGAAGCAATTCTGGAAGTCCTCTATCCTTTATGTCTTTAGTGATGTTGTCACGGCTGCCTTGATGGTCAGAGTGCATTAAAAACATTTTCCTTTCATAGTCATTATGACTTAGGGAAAGAACCAGAAGTTGCAGAGTGCCAGATGCAGTGGTGAGAACACATCATGCTTTCAAGAGTCTGCCTTTGTGTTGGAAGGCACTCAGCAGTGACATGCACCATATTTTTGATCATACCTGGTCCAGTCATTCCAAAGAAGGCTTCCGGAACTGCTGCTAAAAGTAGCAAGACTGAGGGGTAAGTGTATTCAAAGTGAGGGGCAGCATCAGGGGGTGGATAGCCATGTGTAATTTCTTTTCTGAGTAATGTAAAGAAATCAAAGAGTCAAAGTTTTCTCAATTACACCTTGGAAGTAGACGTGGAGTGACTCTCCTCCTCTGCCCTCCCCTCTGCTGCCTCCACTGCCCTCCCCTTTCCAGCTTCTCTAGTTTTCTCCCCTCCCCTTTGTTATTCTCTCTCTCTCTCAAAATAAAAAAAGTTACAGATTTTCTCAATTATATAAAACCAGGAAAGGCTCATTCATGAAAAATGCACCATTACCCATTTCTATATTTTTCTCTTTCATGTTTATGTTGTTAAGTAGAGACAGTCCCCAACTTCTTCCAAAATGGCCCCAAAGTGAGTATGTATTTTAAGCTTTCTTTCATTATGCATTAACTTTTATATAGTGTTCCTTTTTTGAAACATTATTTTTAAACAGAAAACTTAGGAAAGAAGAAATGGTATAGAAAATTATTATTGGAAAAAAACCTGCAAAGAAATCTAAATTGTACATATCTTGCCGGTACAATCTGAATCCCGCTGTAGATTTCCCGAAGCATATTGGCTCTGGCTTTCTGGGGGAAGGTGCTCTGGATCTCTTTTAAAAACCACACATGCTGCTCCATGTGGTGAAGCAGCTGCGAAGGTAATGATGCATTTTTAGTGAAAAATACCATAAATAAACATACAAAAAATCATATGAATCTCTCCAACTAAGCACAAAATGTAGCAGCAAGTTAAGAATAAAAAATATTATAAATGATAAGATAATACATCATTCAGCCATTTCCAAATCTTATTTCTACCTACACATTCATTCACATATTTGTATAACACACATCACCATTATATTCACCTTTCCAATATGTCCACGAATTTATTCCATGACTTCCAATGCCAATATGTTTCAAAGGTGCAGAGCACTCAAGACTGAACACCTCTAACCATACATGAAATTAGTAATCAATTAACAAATTATATGACTCACTTTTATTTCACTAAATAAAAGAGACTTCATTTGTTTTCTGAGTAATGTATAGAAGACATAATGAGAAAACAAAGAATTTTTGGTTTTCATTTGATTACCTACTTCTAATACATATAGAAAAGTGGCTATAGCTATGAAGGAATCTAACATTCAGTACCAATTCTTAGTTTGAAATAAGCAAAGTTGGCAAGGCATTCCTAAGAGAGTTTAGGACCCCATGAACTCCTCATAGCAGAAAAAGCAATGAAGATTTTCTGCATGAATATAAATACGAAGATCTTACAACTAAATTCATAAAATTATGTTTTATAATAATTTTAATGGGTAATATTACCAATGTGAAGACTTAAACAATAAAGTGAATGCGTTCAGTAAGTGTTTATCAATTACTTCAATAGAACTGCAGGAAGTACTGCAAATGGGTTGTCTCTAGACAATCTAGGCAAAGTCATTCACATGTTTATATAACACATATCACCATTATATTTATCTTTCCAATATGTCCACGAATTTATTCCATGATTATGGATTATCTATGCAAAGTCTAAGAGGATTACTCAGAACCTAGCTCCAATCCCTGTACTTTAGTCAACAGTTAAAGAAAAATCTTTTATAGTAACTCAAGGAAACACTGCCCTTTCAACAGATAGAAAATCAAATTATAGGTTTACATCAGTACAGGTTACTCATAACTTTTACTATTTATTTATGGATCTAGCTTGTCATCTTTGTGCAACTGTTTTGTTGAGTACATTGGCAATCCACTAAATTTAGGAGTTGCTAGGGATACGTGTTAAAAAGAATGGTGGAGAGAGAAATGAAAGTCAAAGGAAGAATGAATAGTAGACGTTTATTGTAGAGTCAGGGACAAAGAGAAAAGCAAATTATGTTCAGTTTTGCCTCTATCTTTTCTTCCTTTTTTCCCTTATTTTTCCCTATCTCTCTAATTTCTTCCTTTTCTCATTTTTCTTCCATCCCTCTCTCTCCTTCCTCCTGTATTTTTCTTTCAAATCAATTGTTACCAGAATGGATGGCACCAAGTCAACTTTATGTAAAATGAAGCCATAGTTGTACCACTGTGTGACTTTACAGATGCATCATGTTCAAAAGACAGCATATTTTTGTGAATTTTGTAATTTTAAAACAGTTCTAACTTTTGAGGTTTCAGCTTTCTCTCATTTTGCCTGTGACTGTAATGGATTTGTTACTGGACAGGGTGCACAAATTTCCCTGGAGTTGAGGTAAAGTACCTAAATCACTATGTCAATAGAATATATTTGAAAGTCAGTCTTCCTGTGTGGAAAAAGCATTTTCATGACCAGTCATTAAAAAGGAAAACAAAACAACACAGGAAGGATCGTATTAGGCAGAAATTCCAAAGCATATACTCAGAGAAAAGAGGTAAGACCATCAAAAGAGAGGTGCATTACTTCCTGCAACCGGGAGTGCCTTTCTGGGGTGGGTTGGGGTGGGCGGAGACCTCTAGGGAAAGGCCGCTATCCACTCCTCTAGTATTGGCTCTGTCACAGGTTAGCCTAGTTTTATTGTTTAGATGAATATTTTAAATATTTTTTTTTGAATTTTCTCAATCTGTTTATCTTAGGATCAGGTTTATCTCTTTACTTTCTCAATTAAGCCAATTTTGGTACTTTGCATATTCCTGAAGTATTTTGAGCGGGATGGGTTTGGAATGAAAGGAGCATAAGTTCAAACAAGGAAATACTGATATGGATAACCTTAGATAACTTCAACTGGGTCCCAGAAGTTGTAATCTTCTTGAAAGTACATTTTTTTTAGTTATGATTTCCTTGTCTATTTTCCTTGTCTATTTTCAGTTATTTTTTCTATCCTTCCTTAGATTGAGTAAAGTGAAATAAAAACCTTCTTTCATAGAATAAGATGAACTATTAGAAACTAATGTGATAAACACCTAGAAACTAATGCACAGAAGTTTTCTGTTTAGCTCTGTACTAACTAGTATGTTAAATAAACATAATGTCCATTGTGTTGATGTCATAAAGAAAATCCTCACTGAAATACTTCATCGTAACGTGTTTAAATACAGATCTCTTGTTGGTTTTCCCTTTTTTATGACTCCAACTTCATTTCTTGAATGTGGATATTGTGGCATTTATTCTTTGAAAACCTCATAGTACACAGGTCTTGCCTCTAGAAAATTTAATTAGTTTGAGGTGGGATCCAAACCCTGGGCTTCTTAAGAAGCTCTCCAGGTGATTTTTATATGTGGCCAGGGTTGAAAACTACAGCCTTGAAATCTGAGCATCAACCTCGAGGTCAATTGTGCTATGAGCTGAATTCTGTACTAAACAATGGCATGTATGATTTGAGTCTTAGAGTTCATCTTGCCCCATTTCTTGCTCCATCCCCTGGTTTTCATTTATAATCTGTTTATTGTGATTCAAACTTTAAACTGGAGAAGATCATTAATCATAGATATAACTTAGTGACAGCAGGGTCATGTCTCACTGACTAAGTACACCTTGTTTGCCTCAAAATGCTAATCACTTTTCTGCAACATTAATGAGGGACAATTGATACGAAGCCTAACAATCATGTATGATCTTGTCTCTTTTTATTGAAATAAAACACGTTATTAGGTTATGGAAAAATATAGCAAAGTGTAATTATGCAAATTTTGAGCTCACATATCAGCTTGGCATTGAGGAAGAGGAGAATTTTAATGATTTTCAATATTTCTGGAAAAAGGATTGCAATTATAGAAGTTGTTTGCATCTTCTCAGAAACAAAGTATCTCATTCTCAGAAGAGGACTAATACCTTAGCTTCCTATGCTTTGTTTTGAGCTGGGAGGGTGTTAGTGGAGAGATCCCCGGTTTTCTTTTCTGAATCTCTGCTTTTGACTCATTCAGAACTGCATACTTTGAAGTCCTCAAATGTTCAAAGCAAAGTGACCAAGAATCTGGTAAGTTCATGTTTAATAGCATTGTGTTTAAAGAGTTCTTTTTTTCTCCCCAAACTCATCCCTAGAACCTATAAGTTTACTGAAAATATTCTATTAGACAATTTATATACAGCTCTTTTTGGCACACATTATCAGGCCATAGGAGATGCCAGCACATTTTATAACCATTTTTCCCTTTTGTCTATATTTCTACTAATTTCAATTTGGATAGAAAAAGGTATTTAATTTTCATACTATTTTACAAAGATTGTTTCAGAGATAACAATAATAAATACCTTAGTATATCTGAGTTCCAAGAAATATGATTATCTTTAAAATGACAACAACAAAATACATCAATTTAGTTCAGCTTCAGAGATCAATTGATAAATAATAGATGATAAAAATCCATTTGAAAGTAGGTGAAAGGGTCAGGTCATAATTTATTGAGAAATTTCTCATTCTCCAACTGAGATGAACTTGGATAGTCTTAATTGTAGGAATAACTTTCAATTGGCATCTGTTTAATTAGTTGGGCTGTGTGTGCATGCACACACGTATGTAGTTAGTTGATGAAGTTGATTAGGAACTTTTCATGGGCAGAGGCTGTATTTTATTAATTTGTGCATTCTCAGCGCCAAGTCTTGAACCTGGTACACATTAGTTGGTATTAATAAGAAAATTATTAAGTTATTTACAGTATAATGTGAAAACACAGACAATAAAAACAATTTGAAAATAGAAAAATGTGATATTTGCCCTTTAAATTACTTTTTGCATCAGGTTAAAATGTAGCAATTGAAACTAAACTAGAAATATCCAAAGGAAATATATTTTCAAAAACTTAAATTACAATTTTTAATAGTTTGATGGAGTCTTAAGAGAAAATTAATATATGCTCTTACTGTGTTCAGTCATGTAAGAAATGATTATCTGCAATATGAGAAATTTACATGGAATATTAGACTGCATTTCTACTTCTTTTTTCCTAAAGTGATTAATTATATATGAAAATTTTTAAGAGGAAAAGAAAAGGATAGAGCCAAATACTCAGGGAGAAGGGGAAAGCCTTCTGAAGTGTTCTGAATGATGGCTGTGTTTAAAAGGCCCTGTTTCAAATAAGACAAGACCATCTTTTGAGCTCCACAGGATGCCACTGTCAGCTGCTATTGAAAAACCGTTTGAAACCCGTGGATCAATCTGGTGTTTTTAAGCTCTCGTTTGAATGAAGCTATTTATTTCTGAGTGGGTTTCATCATCTTCACTAAAGAGTAGAACTTGTGGGGGCAGCTCTCACTGTCTTTTTTGATAGGCTTCAGAATGGCATGGGTGTCTTACAGCAAATCGCAGCCTGTGTTTTGACGTCAATGACTTGGGCTTACACATGTGCACACAGTGTGCTAGGAAAAAAATCTCCTATTAAGAGAGACCCATGCTCAAGATGTTCTAGTGGGAACAAGCACCGTGAATCATGTGAGACTGGTGAGCTATAAGAATATTTCAAGTTTTAAGGAGGCTAGAAACCTGCAACTTACTGTCTCCTATGTTAAGATGGAACTTAAATGTTCATCAAGACATGTCTAATTTCAATTCTAAGGGCGATATGACAATAACAAATCTTGTCACCATACCTAGGGACATTTGAAGAAACCATAGAATTTGGCTTATTATAATCCTAAAAATCTTTTAAAGTCTTAGGGTAGCATTGTGTTTTCTTAATTAGGCAAGGAAAAAAGGATACATTTAAGCTTTTTCAAAATGAATTCTAGGTTTCCTGCACTCAGCAGAATAAGGAAAATTACTTAGAAAATTATACTACAAACAAAATTTCTATAGCAATTTAAAATTTTATTATGTTTGTCTATTATGTAACTCATGTTTTTCCTTCATTTCATTAATTAATTCTCTTACACTGAGTTGTCTGAACTTCAAGATGTGTAGATAAGGAGACTAGGAAAATTATTTTATGAGAATAAGTCATAGAGTTTGTTTTTTAATGTTTCAACATTTTTATTAACACCTGTTTGCAGTACATCACGATTCCATTCATCATAAGGAGTTGGTAAATGTACATAATACATCTGAATTCTTTTTATGTTCCCTTTCCTTCTCTTCTCTCCTGGAAGAATTTGTTTTAAACGAAACATTAGGTAAACACAATCTTCAGATGTTTTATCTTTTATTTATGCTTTAGTTTTCTACTGTTTTGTATCAAACTATTATGAAGTGACTGACTTAATAGAATATATTTATCATCTCTTAGTTTTATAGTTCAGGAGTCTGGTCAATGTATAATCTACCAGTTCTCTTTTCCAGAGTTTTTAGGCTAAAATCAAACTGATGAGAGTGCCCCATTTATTTATTTATTTATTATTATTATTTTTTGGTGGAACCAGGGATTGAACTAATCCATTTATTTTTGAAAGCTCTGAGGGGTGAGACTACTTTTAGATCCATCAGGTCATTGGCATAATTCACTTTCATGTGGTTCCTTTAGAGATTATAGGACTGGAATTTCTGTGTCTTGTAGAAGTTGTCGGTTCTTACTGTTCTTATGGTTCCAGTCCTCCCTTTTCACAGCTAGTGACAACAGTTCAAGTCTTATCTTGCTTTGGATTTTATTGATTTTCTATTGTGATTGAATCTTCTTTCACTTTTGTTTTCAAGGTCTCACATGGTTACAGGGGACCCATTCAGATATTCCTGCTTTTCCTATCTTAAGGTCAACTGATCAGTAACTTGGTTGTATCTGAACTGTTCATATACAGTAGTAATTTGATCAGCAGCAATTGGATGAGACTTGTACAGGGTCTATGGGGTCTCACTAAGCAGATTGGACATGTACTGATTCTCCTGTTTTCAGCCTCCCAAGTGCTGGGATTACTGGTATGCCACCACATCCAGGAGAGTTTCTATAAAAAGTCAGCCATAGAAATTGTACCAAAACTTTACTTCAACTTAAAACTAGAATTTTTCAACTCTGCTGGAAACCCTCCATTTGTGTCTCATCTTAGGAAAAGGTGACATTCATACAGTAGCATACGATTGCATATTCTGCCCCAGTACTGCCTCTTATTGCAGCCAGGCAGTCTTCCCCCTGGATACTTTAGCAAGCACAGCTACTTAGGACTCCAGTTAGTTCTTCCAGTACTGCAAGCATGCTCTGCATTGTGGATTTGTGTATGCTAAAATCACCAACTGGAACCACTCCTTCCTTTGATTTCTGCATGGATTTCTCTTGATCTTCCTGGAACCCATGACCCCAATACTTCCTTAGTGAAGGCTTTTCTGACCACCTTTCTAATAATGATAACTCTCACACCACACACTTCTTATCCTTCTGACCTGTTTTCTTTTTGTACCCCACCTCACACTAGCAGTTGTCAGCTATGAATTTTGACTTAGGAAATAAATAAACTTTTTTTACCTTTTTTTTTTTCTTGTGGTACTGAGGATTGAACTCAGTGCCTTGCATTTGCCAGGCAAGTGGTTATTCTATGAGCCCCCAGGAAATGAATAAACTTTATCCAAAGGAGAAAATTTCATGTCTTCTAGACTGATTTCATGTCTTCTGTCTCTGTGCCTCAGGCATTGTCTAGCATATGGGAAGCAATCAATAATTTTTTTTTAAAAATGTATTTGGTACAGGGTCTCACTATACAGCTTGGAGGCATAGTGATCCTCCTGTTTTCAGCCTCCCCAGTGCTGGGATTACAGGAGTGTGTCACCACACCCAGTCTAAATTTTTTTTGAGACTACCAAATAAATTAAAATAATAAGCCCAGATTTTCATTCTGTGACTTCCTCAGTCTCCGAATTCTTTAGTGAGCACATGTGTTATGAATTGAGTTCATTACTTTTCTCCCCACTCTGCTCTCCTCCTCTCAACTTTATTAGTAAAATTATGCAATTAGAGATTTTTCAAGGAAAGTTAAAATATGACTCATTCACTTCTTTTTATTTTTTAATATTTTCCTCAGTATACAATTTTCTTTTCAATTATTATAAATATTTCTAAAAACTTAAATAGTAGAGCATTTATTATTGATTTTAACAAAGTAAAAATATAATTATTTAAATATAACTATTTTTATGTTTAGTGTGCTATGACTCACTTTTTCTTTCTTTCATTATTAGCAGCCAATTATTTGAATAGTATCAATGTAATTATTCATATTACACATTTTTTTCTCCTTTTGGTGGAACTGGGGATTGAACTCAGGCCCTTGCACTTGCCAGGCAGGCACTTATTCTACT
>NDGN011320510.1:0-12405 GCA_002564285.1 Tympanoctomys barrerae | reverse complement strand
TAAGCAGGTGCTTTAGCCCACTAAGCTATCAGGCTGGCCCTCATGTCCCCTCTTTTGAGGAAACAATCTCTCAACCTACTAGCTAGGGATCTTTACAACCTTTGACACATCCCGCCCAGTCAGTTGTCCGGTTTTCCCTTCCTTAATCTATCCCGCTGCTTCAGGCAGTTTCCAGCTAGTGACGAGATGCGATGCAGCAGAGAAGGGGTGTGAAGAGCTGCGCAGAGCCCATCCTGCGAGTCGCCATGCTGGTGAGGCCAGGCACCTGTGTGGTCACCGGGTGCTTCTGGGTGATCCTGACACTGAGGAGGCTGCTCTGAGCTTCGCAAGGGAGCGGGAAATAGGGAACTAGATCAGCACTGCAGCTCCGAGGCTGGAGCCAAGACTCATTCATTTTAAGGTGCCAGCTCTGGGTTTACAGATGCCGCAGGCCCTCTCAGCAACTGGGCTGGCCCGCCCGTGCTTTTCAGTCCATCTGCTCACGCCTTTACCTTTTGCCCTAATTTGTATGGTGTAGGAAACCTGGATCGTCACTGTAAGTGTTCAACTAGTACCAGGTGCTCTAACTATAAAGAAAATGGAACCAACCCTTAAAAGGTCAGTTGTTACACTGCAGTTTTAGAACATCTCCTATCGAAGGTGCCGAGCCTGAAGCCCACTTTCGGCTTGTTAAAAAGTGTTAGGAAGGAATGAAGGTGCTGTTGCCACCATAATGGCGACATTCTCCTCTCTGATAATTAGGAGGACTGCAAGGTAGTGGAAGGGGAGCAACTTCCCTCTTTCTCCAGAAAAAAATATGCAAAGCAGAACATTTAGCACAATCTAAACCACAGTCCCAATGCCCAGGAAGGCGAAACAGCGCTGAGCTGCAACCCCCGGACCACGTGGGAAGTGGAAACAAGCAAGGCCATGGAGCTGCTGGTGACCGTGGAGGGGCAGGCGGAGACCAAGGAGGGGAAGGCGAGCTGCCCATCACTGAGCTTCGTCTGTGGCGCACTGGGCCCAACCAGCCCTCTTACATCACCTTGAACTGCAGAGGAGGAAATGGAGGCTTGGAGAGCTGACTGACCTGCTCTCAATTACAAGTTGATCATAGAGCTGTGATTTGATTCTAGGACAGGCAGAATTTGGAGTCTAGATGAAGAGTTGATGTGACAGCAGATATTTAGACAGAATTTAGATAAACAGACAGAGACATACAGACTGATAGATGACAGACCTCAAGTCTTGTAGTTGGTACCTTTCTTCCTCTACTGCTACTGGCCAGTACCCACAGCTCACAGTAGGGTCACCCCGATATTGGCCATCCACATTTCACCCAATGATGGGTTTGCAATATGTCCCTGTGCCCCACCTCTCCAGAACAGAGACCCCTCAGCAGATTCTTCCTTAGTGATTTCCAAAGCAAAGGCCTCAGCCCCCACCATGGGCCGGGCCCCTCAGGAATGTGTCACCACGTGCTGTGTACCAAAGTCTTAGGGTGACTCAATGCTCGTTCACCTCTGATCTCTCATGTAAGGCTACAGAGAAACATTAACTTGGCTCCCAACTGATAAGACATTGTTTTCCTTCTTGAGGACCTCCTAAGGATCAAAAGTTCTGGACTTTGGATAAGGCATCTTTCCATAGCCAGACAAGATCTAGAAGGAGGAGATGGTGTCAGCATCAAGTTCTAAATCTGGACAAAAAGGTAGAGTCTACCTACATTCTACAGATCTTATTCTTCCAGGAAAAACAAGATAAAGTCATCCAAGCCCACTGACTCTAAGCCTTCAGCTGGAACCAGTTGCAGAAAATCTGTGTCTATGTCAATATTTGGTATGCATGCCTGCATCTTGGAGTCTCACCCCCTCATATCCATGCCATGAACTATGTATTATTAGGGACTCTCACTTTTCAAAAAGGGAAACTGAGGCTGACAAAAATCAAGTTACTTGCTTATGATCATATGACCTCAAGTGCAAGTTGTTACAGGCCCCATCACATACAAAGTCCTAAGTTGAAGTCCTAACCCCCAGGACATGAGAATTTGGCTGTCTTTGGAGGTAGACCCCTGAAAGAGGTAATTAAAATACATGAGGGCATGCTGAGGGCCCTAAGTCAGTGGCTGGTGTCCTTGTGAGGGGAAGAGTTTAGGGCCCAGACACACACAGAAGGAAGACCATGAGCACATAGAGGAGGCGATTAGCTTACAGCGAGGGGAACGAGGCTTCCGAAGAAACCAACCTTGCCAACTCCTTGGTCTTAGACTTAATGGCTTCTGGAATTATGAGAAATGTGTTTCTGTTGTTGAGGTGTCTGTGGTATGTTGTTGCAGGCACCCCAGCAACCTCATATACTAGGCCTGTCATTCTGTGTCCGACGTGCACACCCCCATGCCCTTCTGCAATGGCGTGTATGGAATTAGTAACAGTCCAGTAGAAGACTTAACAAAAGTATTGCCCTTTACAGTTTCTCAAATCCAGAGATCACCAAATATATTTATGTGGGTAAGTCGCACACGCCCTGGGCTTTGATCCTGAGACACACAGCAATATCTCACGGAGACTGCCTCTGGATCTTCCCAAGGCTGAGGGTCCTCTTTGTGAGCCCAGCCGCTCCCAGGATCTTCACACTTGCAGCAGACACAGAGGTCTCTCTGCAGCCCTGATCTCAAAGCACACAGCGGTGACAGCCTGAGCTATGTCAGATGTCGCCAGTTACCTATGATGTTGTTTCCCACAGAAGTCTTCTCAGTGTGGGCAACAGGACACAGCCCTAAGAGGGCTGTCATTGGCCCAAGGGTCAGAGACCATATTCCCTCTTAGCACAACCCTAAGGGAGAACTGCTGCATGCCTCTCTGTGCCTACTGCTGGCATGAACATTTTTCAGTAAAGCCCAGCAAGGACTCACTCTGAGGAAAATTGTCCAGGCCTAAAGGTCTCTTTTTGCGCATGGCATAAATCCACTTTGAAGTTAAAAAATGGCAGCCAGGTAGAACACCATACTGGAAACTTCATCTAATTGCCTGACTGAACAGTCATAAAGGAAGGTCTATGTGAAGACCGGGTGACATAGACACTGAACACATAACACAAAGCCCCTGGTGCTTTTTCTCCAGTGATGAGATGTGTTGACTTATAGCCCAGCTTGGTGGAAAACACCTATAATTTCAGTACTCTGAGAGTCTGAGGCAGGGGAGTAGTATGAGTTAGAGCTCAGCCTGGGCAACTTGATGACATAATGATACTATTTCAAAATTTTGAAAAAGAATTAAAAAGAACTGGATACTGAGCTCAGCACAAAAGCTCTAGATTTCATCTATAGTGCCACAATAAATAAATAAATAAATAAATAAATAAATAAATAAATAAATAAATTGACCACAAGGGCCACCCTCTGTTCACCAACTGTAGTTACCCATTTGCTACATACCCTTACTGGTCTCAAGTGGAAAGCTATTGTCTTTTGCTCACAGTGTTGTGGATGAAGAATTCTGGATGGACCCAGCTGCATGGTTCACCTGTGATCAGGAATGATGTCCACCCACACAGGCCCACGTTGACATCTTGCCCACGAGTGAGCCCGGGGACTGGCCTGGGAAGGCTGCAGAGGCTCCCTGCTGCCTTGGAGCTGGTCTGAGGTCGTCAGTCAACCACCTGCCCTGGGTTGCTGCCTTCATGACTTAGTGCTGGCACCTCCTTGAGAAGACTCAGGACTGAGAGCACACAGTACAAAGACCAGAAGACATTGCTGTGTGGCAAGTCATCTGAAACTCTGACAGACATCCTCAAGGTTCGGTCTGAGAAAAGAGACCACAAGTTCAATAAGTTTAATCCCTTCTTATCACACTGAACAGGACAAGTTGTGGTGCTAGAGTCTCTAAGGCTCTCTAATAACCCCAGGTAAATAAAGCATCCATGACCAAGGGTCACCATGGCTGGCAAGTTGCTTTAGATTATTTTAAAGTCTAAGTGCTAGAGTTTGTATCCTGCACGCTCCCTACAAAGGGCCATGAGCTAAAGGCTTGATGTGCAAGGTGGTTCTATAGAGAGGTGGAGGAAAATTGGGGGTGGGGCCCAGCGGGAGGACTTCAGGTCATCGTAGGCATGTCCTCCGAAAGGATGTGGGGAGCTGACCACTTCCTCTTCCTCCTTGCTACCTGGCTCTGGATGTGTGTGGTTCTGTCTCACCATGTTTCTCCTGAATCTCCACTGTGGACACTGCCTCATTCCAGGTCCAAAGCAAAGGGAAGGGAACCTCCAGGACCGTGAGCCAAAGTATTTGCTCTTCATAAATTATCTCAGGCAGCTCATGCTGGCAACAGAGAGGTAGCACGGTTAAGTAACTTCACGCCCCTGAAAATGGCCCTCTCGGCCTTCTTTAGCGGGCAGGAGGAGGGGTGCTATCTGATTCCCAAGCTGCCCCTGCTTGCACACTCCACATGACACCCTCTGGGATGTGCAGCCTCAGGCCCAGCGTGAGCTCCCAACCTGCCACCATGGCAGTGAGAGGATTGGACACTGATGACTCCACGGTAAGCAGGGGGCAGGTAGGTCTGGGGAACGCAGTCAGATTAGAGTTCATGTGACCACAGAGAAGGCTCCAGGCCTTGGCAGATGCAGCGGTACTAGGAGGGCAGGCTGCAGGACTGAACAAAGCTGGCACAGGACAAGTCTCCCCTCCACCTCATTCTCCTCTGTCCTCCTCTCCTTCCTGCCACCAGCTCCTGCCTCCTTGGCCCTGAAACATCAGAAGTAAAACAAGCCCCAACACAGTACAAGGCCCCAGTTTGTTCCCCCACCTTGGTATCCAGTAGCATCAGTGACAAGACGAGGAGGTCACCTTGCCTCTATTACTTCAGGGCCCTGAATCCTAATGGTCCCTGCATTTTGTACCGCTGATAATCACAGAAAAACATGCATCCAGTAATCCGGTGACTGTCTCAGGAAACTCCTGTTTTTCCTCCTTTCATTCCTTCCCTCATTTCTTCATTCCTTCCCCACCCTGTCCTCTTCTCCACCTCCCTTCTTTCCTTCCTCCCTGCCCTCCTTAGCCTCCATCATACACCAACCCCATAGCAATTCTCAAGGCCTGACTAAGAGCATTTGCTTATTCTGTTCTTCGTGGAGACCTGGGTCTTCTGAAACAGCAAGCATGAAGGCCACTATGACCTCATTCCCCTTATTGTCCCTGAGGGTGTCTGCCACATGTTCACCATTACCTAACATAGCCCTAATCTACTTTCCCAGTTCAGAAAAGCACAGCAAACCAGAGATTAAAGTTCCAACAAAGGCGTTATCACCAGCTCATCGGGCTTTGTTTCTGGCTGGTGACCTGCGCCCAGGGGCAGGGCAACAGGGCAGCAGCGGGAGCAGAGCCACTGTTTCTCTACCCAGTAAGTGCTGTGGGCACAGCATGGGGTTGGTTGCAAAGGTCATCTGGGGCTGCGCATAGGGCACTGCATTGATCTGCAGTTTTGGGACTCTTGTCACCTTTTGTGGTCCCTGTGCCACATGGACAGGCTCTGTCACATGCACAGAGATGCACTTGGTGAGCCATGGTGTTGTGTAGTGTGTACGCTGAGCAGCTGTGCCAAGCCCTGGTCCTTGGTGGAGACGAGAACCTTTTGACCCTAAAATTTAAGGAGTGAACTGCTGAACCCTATTCCTCTTGTTGCTTGGTTGGTTTAATTTCAATCAGTGAACCTGCCTATGATTTAGGTTTGTCTCTTTCTTTCTTTCTTTCTTTCTTTCTTTCTTTCATTTTTGTATTTAGTACAGGGTCTACAAGGTCTCAGTGCACAGATCAGACTCATAGTGATCCTCCTGTTTTTCAGCCTCCCAAATGCTGGGATTGCAGGAAGGTGCCACCAAACCCAGTCTCAGTCACCGTCTCAGCATGCCCCAGACGTGGGGCCGGCATGGCAAACCCGGGATCAAACCCTGGTCCGTGCATCTGCCTAAGCAGGTACTTAATCCACTGAGCTATCTAGCTGGCCCTTTGGTTTGTCTTGTGCACAGGACCTACCTAGTCAGAGGTCACTGGCAGGCTCAGCGAGGTAGCACCTGCCGCGACTCCAGACAGTACCTGAGCTCTCCTGGAAGTTTCAGTGAGTCAAGGGACAGAGGCAAGTGCACAGGGCAGAGAAGCTGAGACGGGGGCGGAGCCCTGCACTGGGAGCTCTGGCCCCTCTGCCTGAGCTGCGCAGCGCTGGGTCCTTGGCTTTCTCATCCCGAAGATGGTTCTGGTTATACTTCTCAGCGGGTCACTGTAAGGCACCGTGTGTAAGCACACAAGTTGGAGCCAGGTCCGCGCTAACTCCTGCTTCCTTCCTGCTCCTCTAACTCCAGCCACAGATCAGGGCGCGGAGCAAGGGTCTGGGCATCGGCAAGGCGCACGTGGGACCGACCATCCCCCGCCCCTGGGGTTCCATGGATACGGAGACAAAGAGGAAAGCGTCTACCTGCTACAAGCAGCCCTTCTCGAGTCAGCTGGTGAACAGAGCAGTTTTCCTTTCTGCTCAATTCCTAATTAATAAAAACTGCCTCACTCAAAAATGCCAGGCCTGCAAGACACAAGCCTAGCTTTCTGTGACCACTAGACCTCACAGACATGAGATGGTTGCATCAGATGGCCCGTGAGGGTCTCCAGGTGCCTGCCCTGCATTTGTGTCCTTTCTCACTGTGGCTGGGCAGCTGGCGGTTGGCAGGTGGATGTTACCGCAGGGGCTACCGTGGCACAGGTCTCACTGAAGCAAGCGAGTGGCACCCGGGTGTGACCGTGGGGGTGCCCAGACATGGTCGCTCTCTGAACTTTCACCTTTGCCACCCTGCTGCCTGCTCTCCCAGCTCCTGAAGCCTCTGGCGAGGACTGTGCGCATCGTGCCTGGCCTAGAAGAAACTGGCAAGCAAGTAGCAGCTTTGCAGCATCCCATGTGTCTGCGCCTAATGCGGGCATTCGAGAAAATGACTCCTGCCGCACTCAGTCACTGCGGTATTTCCCCCTGAGGCTTGGAACGCAGCGAGTCTACTTCTGCTATTCCTGCAAGTTCAGGTGTGTCCTAAAGGAGGCGCCAGAAATCGGGGGTTTGGGACAAAGACTGTCACACACAAACCAGCCCGAGTGGTCACCACGCTGCCCCACCCCAACTGAGAGTATTTCTTTTACAAAGAAATAATTGTACTCATCTGACAAGAATGATAACAACAACAGAGAGGAAAAAAAAAACCTTACCTCTTTCTGAAAGGAAGCCAGTCACTGCTTTTAATAAACTCTTTGGCTACAGAGATGGAACAGGCAGACAACAACAACAAAGAAGGTATTATTAACATAATTTTATGTAATTGGATAGAGGGGTAATATTTATTTTAATATTACAGAGGAAATATCCCACAATGCAGACCCTGGATTAATTCTTTATATCTTTGGACTGCACTTATCAAATAAAATTGTACTTATGGAAAAAGCAAACACATAAATCCTGCCTCACTGTCAGCTGGCAACTCCCAGCAAGGGCTAATTGTATTATATATCTTTTGCAGCCCTGCCTGGTGTTTGCCAAGTCCAAATGTATGGTTATTTATTACATGGACAAATGCAATTTTCTTCTTGGAATCTGAGTCGGGAATTCCATGAAGTCTTAAAATGTGCCCCGTGCTATCAAGGAGAACTAAAGGCCCCGATGAGTGGGGTCTGATGCAGAATTCTAGGAGAATAAACATCCGTGGCCCTGGAGAAATGTTAGGTCACCTCTGCAGGCTGTGTCTTCTGAAGGGGCTTAAGTGGAGGGAAGTTCTCCTCAACTTATTCCTTGAAAGGCTCCGCTGCCGCAGGGGCTGCCTGCCATTCAAACTGCTAAAACCTGAGCAGATGTTTGACTTCACCCAGTCGATGTGGATGCAGGGTCACTATACACAGAAGGACCAGAGTAAGTCCCAAACCCAAGCATGGCTGGCACCACTTTCCCCTTTCTTATCCCCTTTATCAGTTAGACCCAGAATGCTGCTCGGCTGCAGGCTGCGGCCAGAAGGTCCTCTCCTTCTCTCTGCTAACGTTTTCTTGGTACCAGGAGGTGTGATGTTATTGTTCCAACATGTGGGACATGTGTTGAAGAATTGGTAAAATGGGCTTCTACATCCTTTATCTCATTGTATTTCCCAGTCATGGCATTTTGGGTTTCTTGGTTACAATATTTTTTATAAATATCTCCTTTAGAAAATTCACATGGAGGGGCCAGGGAGATGGGTCAGTGGAATAAGCATTTCCCTGGCAAGCGCAAGGGCCTGAGTTCAATCCCCAGTTCTGCCAATAATAATAATAATAATAATAATAATAATAATAATWTAWAAAATAAATAAATTCACATGGAGGTTGGATGGCAAAAGGAGTGGAATTTGGACAACCATGCATGTCGTAATGACAAGGCATTACCACAGATTTGTACCTCTGCTTTGGCCTAACCATACACAACTGGGACATCTGTGGGACCCTGGACACCTCCCAGGAGCTTCACCTGTTGTATCCTGCAGACAACATGCCCTGGGAGGTACACACTTCTCCCCTATCCCTTCTTCAAGATGGCACAACCAAGTCAGAAGTGAAGTAACATAGGACATCATATCTGACCAACAGTCGTGTCCCATTCAGGGATCTGAGAGCCACAGAATTCAGAGAGCTTCTCAGGTCAGCCATTACAGATTTCTATAGGTAGCCTACAAAGTTCCTCGGACTTTGCTCCCTCCATTCATAAAAATGTTGTTATCAGTGAATGAGGTCACATGCAATGTAACTGTCAATTCCTCGGCGCACTGAGGGAACTCACTGTAGAGCTCTACATTCCCTGCCTGGTCCTGCTCCTCCCAAGATGAGGGGTATGGAAACTCCCACTCACCAGCCAACTATGTAGTCTCAGGAATTTTGATCTGAGAGTCAGAAGCAGCTCTCTTATTTGGGAGACCCAGTGCAAAGTCAGAATGTGAGGTTTCCCATTCAAGGATCAATACTGGCCCTTGTGAGTTTAGGACCCATACAACTGGTCAGGTCACACACCCAGGCCACTGGTCCTGCTGAGAGTCATCAACAAGCCACTGTCATGCATTTCTGAGAAGGATGTAAAGAGAGGTGTCCAGAAAGTATCAGTTCCTTAGGATTTGCTGTACTTTCAGAACGCTTTCTGGCTGGAAGGCCTTTGTCCCTCGGATTTCACAGGTTCCACATTTGGCCCCTGGGGTGCTCTCTCCCTATGATGCTAAAGGGAAGAAAGGAGTGGGGAGAACAAGGCAGCAAAAGGAAGAGAAGGCAAGGGTTGGGAACCTGGATGAATCCACCAGCCTCCGTCTCCAGGAGGTGAGTGCGCAGAAGGTCACCAGCCAACAAATCACCGAAGCGCACATGCAGGTGCAGGAGGGGGAACAGGAGAAAGAGAATTCTGCTTTTCCAGGAGGACAAGTTGTAGAATTTAAAAATATCTAGGACATCCCAAGTCACACCTAAACTCCACCTGCCACCCAGACCTAGCACAATTTAACCAGCACAGAGAGATAGCAAAGATCAAATGCTTAAAGGCAAAAACTAAGGGAACAAAATCTACGCCTGAAACCCTTACATATATTTTTGCCTTGTAAAATTGGAGATGATAATCATGTTCTTACTTCAGTAGCGGATATGTGACAAGGCCAGAGAATCGAGCCCTGTAGCCTGTTTTAACTTGTACTGTGCATATTTTTACTATGTAACTTTATACAAATATATAGTAAATTTTATGTAACAAAAACCTCTCATTATAAAGAAGTTAAGAGTAATTATTTCTGAAACTTTGCCTTCGAACAAACACAGCCAATATAGATATGTCTAAAAACATCTTTAAAAAATGACAGGCACATAAGATACAAACACAGACATTCAAACACTGGGAAAAGGTGTGGGGAATCAAAACAGGGCTGCAATAACTGAATCAAAAGCCCTCTTTGATCATTAGGGCCAGGTGGTAAAAACAGGGGTTTTTTTCTAGAGGGTTTTTCTCAACTGTCCCCTTAAGTCTGACTCTGGACTCAGATGTGCTGACATATGATTGTCTCTCCTCCCAAGAGGAGCATTTAACTAAGGTATCGTCCATTCAATTTTGAGCAGACACCGAGTACGATCCTCTTTACACTTGTTGGCGAGTAACATCTCACCCTTCAATATTTAATGGGGTTAGTGGGGGTGGGGGTTGTATTGCGGGAACCTTTTCTTCCCCCCCAAAAAATGTATACTTTGACATTTCACCAAATTAACAAACATTAATTGCACATAAAACCCACTTTGCTGAATTGCAATGAGCCATTTAACCCTATGGACCAATCCACCAGAGAGTTTACAGGAGGAGAAGCAGAGTTGGCAGTTCTCAAACATTAAGACACTCGGCTGCCTCTACTCCGGCTCCTTCGAGGTCAGAGAAAGCTCTGTTGCAGAAAAAGAACGTGAGGCCAAATTAGCAATTTGGCAGCATTCTTCCCAAAGAAAAATGTAACCTCAGGACTTTGCGGGTGCTCTCAGTTCAGTCTTGCAGCACATATGGGTGGATTGTGGTCTTAGGGACCCAGGGCACGGGAGGCTGAGCGCCACAGCTTCCCCTTTCCTTGCATATCTCTAAAAATTAAGGAACTTTCTTTTTCTCATCTTCAGTGTTTTGGGGGTGGGGCTGGGCACATCTCACTCTGGCTAATTGCTGATTTTCTCTTAGCCCAAGGCTATGACATTTTCTGTCACATCACTTTCTTCGCCAGCTGTTCATCATCACAAAAATCATCTCTCTGTACTGTCTTCTCCAAGATGGGAGGGAGCCTTAGGAACCCATCTTGAACCCCCGCCCCTGCCCCGCCACTGAGAGTATAATTCTTGGAAACAGGTGACCATAGATTTGTTTTATCTTCTACTAGAACATGCTACCCTTCCCAAGGAAGGGGAGAGTGGGCCATGTATATTTATCCATCTGATTCCATTTGGGGGATGGACCCATCATTACTCTGTATTAAATGCTCGATAAAAGTTTGACGGATGACTAATGAAGAGGGAGATGGGATGGCATTATTTCTTTTTTCCAAAAACATCTTCCAAACCATGAGTCTCCCGTGTAAACACGCCTGACCCCAGAATCAGCGTGCATGCAGGTGTGGTCAGTGTATCCCCAGCTTATCCAGGACTTCTTTTCCTTTTTGGTTGTGCACACTCCAGGGGATGTACAGTCCCAGGGAACCTGAAGTGTGAGGAGCCGACTCTCCGATCATAGAGGTTGGGGCACCCAGCTCTCACAGCTTCCTCAGACCATATCACCAGAGGGGCAGGACTCCTCTTGTGAAACATGGAAACTGCTGTTGAGAATGGGCACGCTCTCTCACTTTTTTGCTGTATTCAAAATCTTCCAATGCTGAGCACGAGGAGTTGGGGAAAATGCTAGTGGAAGATAATTCTCCTCCTTCTCCCAGGTAGAATACAAATATATGGCAGGCCATCACAGAGGGGCAGGAAACTGGTAAAGAATTTAGTATCAGATGGACAAGGTAGAATTAAAAATGGAATCCATTGTAGCATGTCATGGACAGTCTCATTTTTATGGAATAAAGGAATTATCTGAATTTAGTCTAATAGTCTTGCAGTGCTGTAGGAAAAATGACAGCATTGAAATATATAAGATCAAAAGTATTAGAAAGAGAAATTGAGAATAGATCTGAGAAATATGAGTTCATCACCAATGGCGTTGTCAGCAGACATGAATGCCTCCTAAACACAAATCAAGGAGAATAGCCAACTTAATCTGTAACTAATGACTCACCAAATACCTAACTAAATGAAACAACATAAACAGACATTCCTTGAGAGATCGAGGAAGTTAAGATGCAATTAAGACCAAGAAAAACTTAATTAATATATGTGAGATTTAAAAGACATATAACAATTTGGGGATTTATTTATACAGAATATCTTCCTCTTTTTCAAATGTCCCCACATATTGAGCTCTGGCCAGAATCTTCCCAAAACAACCCCACAAATGTTGGTCATCTAAATAAAATTCCAAAACCACAAGTTGTATTAATGTCACAGTTTAATTGGAAAGTAGTGAAATTAAAACTATAAAGATTAAAATGCAAATTGCAAACCCAGCCCTGCGAGATAGCTCAGCAGACTAAGAACCTGCTTAGGCAAGCGCAGGGACTGATCCCTAGCACCACATGCTGCCCTGGTCCCACCTCTGGGTACACTGAGCTGGCCTCCAAGCCCAGGCATGGTGGTGCATGCTTGCAATTCCAGCATTTGGGAGGCTGAAAATGGTAGGATCACTACTAGTCCAAGCTGTGTAGTGAGACCCCGGTACCAAATACTTTTTTTTTGGCAGAACCGGGGATTGAACTCAGGCCCTTACGCTTGCCAGGGAAGTGCTTATT
>NDGN011320506.1:0-16103 GCA_002564285.1 Tympanoctomys barrerae | reverse complement strand
GCCTGCAAGGGTTCATTCTCTGACATGCTGTGCCAGTCCTGCCCCCAGGGCACACTGAGATAGCTATTAAGACTGGACATGGTGGTGCAAGCCTATAATCCCAGCCCTTGGGAAGCTGGAAACAGGAGATCACTATGAGTCTGATCTGTGTAGTGAGACCCTGTAGACCCGGTACTAGATACATTTAAAAAATAATAATAATGACAAGAAAACAAGTCTGTACAGTAATATGTGGTATTTTTTCCTAAATATTTTTGATCAATAGTTGACCAAATCCCTATGTGAGTATAGAGGCACGAGAGCATGCGCCATGCTCGGCTGCCTCAGAGTGACATGGACATGACAAAGATGCACACACCCTACTTAGTCTGTCAGTAACAGCACCTGTGCATAAGAGCAAAGAACACAAAAAGATAGCGAAAGGTGGCAGTGTACAATTTTAAAAGCAGTGGCCTGGAGGTCACCCCAGGAGGTGACCTTTGAACAGGACCTTGAAGCAGCGAGGATGGAAGTTTGCTGAGATTGGGAAGCAGGGAGCTAGCTCCAGGTAGAGGAAGGACAGGTACAAGTTCAGGCGTGAAGATGACCGTCTTTGCCAGCACCTATTTTCTTCTTCCTTTTCAAAGCTGTGAGCAACCCAGTGTTATCCTGGGATTGCAAAAATACTTCATTTGTACAATAAAAGGGGGATGTGAAATGATGGTGCTGAGATTGGAGTGGACAAAGGGGAACCATGCAGAGAATGTGACATGTGTCATTTCAGCTGGTTCCTTAAACGTGGCTAATCTGACACAGCTGGCATATCTCCTTGGCCCTAAGCCTGCAAGGAGCCTCTGTCCAAAAGAGGCACTTGTCAACAATCTGGTAAATAAGCAAGTGAGATTTTTTTCCCCAAAAAAGTCATGGAAGCCAAAGCGGTTGTGATCAAATTGCTAAGCCAGTTAAACTTGAATCAGTTGTTACATGGCCCTGGGTGACTAAAGTCAGCTGGGACAGTGTCTGTTGTTACAACATGTTCTCAAAGCGTACAAGACAAACAAATCTACTTGAGCACAGATCCATCCTCTAGGTGGGCACAAGGAACAGTAGAGGGTAAGGACATTGTGGCTTTGGCCAGTAAAATTATGTGACAGTCATCTTGCTGGAATTCTTGGCAACCTCATTAAGAACAGAACCACAGGCCCAGAAAAGAAAGGACAGCAGGCAGCCCAAAGTGGCAAAGAACAAGTGATCCGAAAGTCCATCCAGATTTATGGCCACACTCACTGCCTAGGGAGGGCCGAAGGTCCAACTTTATTTCCCTAACTCTCCCTAATGACGGAATGATTTCCTCATTGTTGCAAAGAGGGGACAGAGAGAGTGGCTCAAATTCCAAAGCCTTTCCTAGTCTCCATCTCTCCTAGGCTTCACCATCTGGACAGGAGGGGGAGGGGAGGCCTTCTCAGATTTGCGTTCAAGTCTATGTGCTCAGTCTGAGCCTAGCTCTGCAGTTACTGCCCTAACTACCTCCTCTTCCTATTTTCCAAATAAACACCCTTCTAAATTTTGCCTGAGTCTCTTTTCTGTTGCTAATCACACGTACCTTACACCAGATAATTTATAAAACAAAGTGGTTTATTTTGGCTTGTGGCTCTGGCCCAAGGTCAGGGCACTGCAGCCAGGCATGGATGTCTCTCTTGCTAATAGTGTCCTGGGGCCATCAATTCAGGACTTCATGTGGCAAGAGACAGGGAAAAGGTGAGGAACCTTGTCAAACTGGCTTTTCTGGCTGACTCAGACTTGAGATAACCCTTCCACCCATTAATCATATAGATGGCTTAATCCTTTCATGAAGGCACAGGGCTAATCACCTGGCCCCACCTCTTAATATCTCATAAGACTGGTTACATTTCAATATGCATTCTGGAGGAGAAAAACCACACCAATGCCAGTAGGTAGCAGATTGGTATTTGTGTGTACGCAGCCCTTAGAAGGGTCAACATTTGATTTCTGGAACATTTACATAAAGTGCCAACTCCCTTTCTTCTCAACAATGCTAAAGAACTGAAGCGTTGTTGCACTAAGCATTCATAAGACTTCCATTGAACTTTTATCTTCGGATGGCAGCACCAGGCCTTGAGCCCACACGCGTCAGAAACAGTCGGTCCTGTGCTCCAACTCCCTTTTGCCCAGACATCCTGAAGCGGCAGGGTCAGGCCTTCACTCCCACCTCCTGATCCCAATATAAGTCCGCTCATCACTCCTCTGGCTCAAGGCTGGCCATAGAGGATGAGTCAGTGCCTTGCCTGGCGGGGACTGCTGTGTGGCCCCCCACCAGCACACACAGAGGAGGTGCACCTGACTGCGGTGGCCACAGAGCCCGAGAACCAACCACCAGCTGCATGTTTCTTACCCATCCCCAGTTGTTTATATGCAGGGGTTATTCTCAGGATAACTTACCAAGTGCATTGCATTATGAATGAAATTCAGGCAGTAGGACACGTCACACATGTATTCAAACTAGGAGCATTCAAATGTAAGTGGTTGTGGAGCTGGGAGTGCAGTGGAAGAGTACTCAGTTGCTTAGATGCCCACCACACACAAACACAGACACACAGACACACACATCTATTGCACACTAACACATTCACACACACAAAGTAGGTGCTTGGGAGAGAGAAAAGAGAGCAAGAGAAGGAAAGAGTGAGAAGAAAGAGTAGAAGCACACAAAGATAAAAGTTCGAAGTGCATCCCACACTTTCACCCTACTACTGCATTTCAAGCCTAAAACTCCCAGCAAGATGCCCTCCCTCTGCACATGTGTGTCTGCACATTTTATGCAGACAGACTTTGGAAAAACTGGCTAGGAATGGGACGTTTAAATCCTTTTTACAGATGTCTTTGAATGCTCACATCATCAAGGCCCTTCGTTTATGAGGGCAGAAATCCTTTGGTATGATGGAACATGAGTTTCCAATCCTTACAAATACAAGCTTTTAGTAATTTTTGGTTTCCAAATCTGGAATGTTCTTACATTCATGAAGCCAAAAGGTTATTAGCGGTTTCTGTGCCTGTCCTCTCCTACAGAGGAAGGGTCTGAGACCCAGAAAGACATAGTGACGCATCCAAGGTCTCACAGCTGGAGGGAATCAGAGCTGAATCTTGCACTGGGAGTGGTGGTCATGGGCTGTGCTCCCTGGAAGTCCTGCGCCAGTGCCTGCTGGGAATGTGGATATATGACCCTGTAGTTTTAATACCCTGTTTTCTAGAAGTAAAACTATATCACTAGGGTGTTTTTCTTTTTCATTATAGGAGTCATCTTTATTTTATTTATGCTTTGCAGAGAAATGATTTAAATCAAATGTGCTTGGGCACAGAGGAAATTTGGCCTGATAACAAGTTTTGCAGCAAAAAGAGGGACAGCAGACAGTTATTTCCTACCCCTTTAAGCCCAGTAACATCCTGGTACAAGGACAGTCATCAATACATCTTTCATAAGGCCTTCTCTGGACAGTGAGGTGGAAAATCTTTCCAATGACTCCAGCTCACTTGTAACTTTGCCCAGAGTCACAGAAGGTATTGATCAGGTTTGGGGCCACTTCCATGCACACAAGCTGCCCGCACCCCAGGAGGCAGAGCCCACAAGTGGGATGTGCCTGGGCAATCGCTCCTGAAGAGAAACCTAGAGGCGGAGGCACTGGCTGCTAGGCAATGCATGGCGGGGAAGAGTCAAAGTTAACCTTCACCTGCAGGGGAAGTCAGAAAGACTAAAGCACAGAAGTTTCTAAAGTGAAGAGGCTTAAGCAGAATCACAGAGGCGACTGGGGGTGCCAGGCCCTGCAGTTCAGTTCAGCTGATAGAATTCAGCCTCAGTCTGTTTACTTGTCCATCAGCTGATGCTTCTTAAGTTCTACAGTGGGCTGGGCGGAGTGGGAGAGTTGGAAGGCACCATAATGAGGCTGTGGGATGAGGGCCTTTAGAACACACCCCACAACTCAATCTCCCAAGGTGGTGCCCACAAGTGTCATTGCTGGGAGCCTGGAAGGCCTGTGCTTTGATCCACACATGGCCACTCACTGATTCCCAACCCTGGGGCAGCTGACCGCTCCCTCTGGGACCTTCCCCTCCTATAAAACAGATGAGCTGCTGACCCGAGGACAGCTGCTCTCCATTGGAGCAGTAGTGTTGATGGCATGGGGGCAGGCAGGTAACATTTAGGGACACTTGGAGGAGCTCAGCACAGTGGCACCGAATTGCTATGCCAGCACCCCGGGAAGCAAGGATAGGATGATTACAAGCTGGAGCCCAACCTAGGCAACTCGGTGACTCAAAATAAAAACCAAGGGCTAGGGATGCAGTGCAGAGTGAAGGCCCCAGGTTTCATCCCCCCCCCAAAAAAAAAATCTGGAACATTTTTGGATGACACAACTATCTGAGTATAGCAAGGTGAAGTGGCACCAAAACTGGTGGATAGGAGGGCCAGCCAAATAGCTCAACAGTTTAAAGCACCTGTAAGCAGATGCAGGGACCAAGGGATTCATCCCTGGGCCTGCTGTGCTGGGCTTGCCCCAGGGGCACACTGAACTGGTGATTGAGACTAGGCAAGGATGTAAACAGGCGAATCACTACGAGTCCGATCTAGTAGTGAGACCCTGAATGCCCTGTAGACCTTCCCTAAAAAATACAATAAATAAATAAAAAGAAAGAAAGAAACTGGTGGATAGAGGTGAATGATACCGCTAAACAACTGTATCCATCACCTTATTTGTTATTGGACAAAGCACCTGACACACAGTTTTAAGGTGGAGGAGAGCTGTGAGCTGATCATTGTTCATAAGCTACATCTGTGGTCAGCTGGCTCTGAGGCAGGAACATCATGGTGGAAGGGTGTGGTAGCCAAGCTGCTCAATTCTCTGCAGCCAGAAACCAGAGCAAACAAGGGAGAGAAAGAGAGAGGAAGGGTCCAGAGACCGACACAGTTCCCAAGGTCACCTCCCATGGCCTGCCCAGACCACCCGGGAAGGTGCTTTATTAAATTCCTAGCTGTCCCTCAGATAGTCAAGTTGGTAATCGAGATGGACCATCACAACACCCAACGCCACAGTAGGCTCTTCTCCTAGCCTTACGCACACAGCCAAGAACAAGCAAGATAGAAATGTCAGTCATGCGCTGAAGTTGACAGAACTCACTTAAACATTGCTGAGAGAAGCACCTGGGGCAGAGCCCAGCCCAGGACCAGGTCAAGCCCAGAATGAAAGGACCCTTCACTCTTCCCTCTACACCTGTTGTGCCTCACCCACCGGGCTGGAAGGTGAGGAAAAGACTCCAGGGAAGCCCCCCACTCCCTCCCTGCCCCTAGGGAAGTTGGGCTGCAAAGACTACAGTTCTGCCAGCACCTGGCAGGCTGCCTCTATCCCAGGGCTCCTGTCCACGCTCTTGCTTGCTGGCCCAGAGCTTGCCTCGTCCCTAGATTTGCACCTCCCAGGCATCTGAACCTGAATGAAACTCTGCTTTCATCTAAGACCCACTTTCTACGGGGGGATAAATGGACTAGAAAACGTAAGTCAAGTCTAACTCGAGGAATAGAAATCTGTATTCACCCTGATATCTGGCATGTAGTAGCTGCCTGATAAACGGGACGTGTTAACTTCTGTGGGAAATAGAACATCTTTCTCTTACTGTTACAAGCATTAGAAGTGAACTGTAAAGAGAGTGTAGCCTGGTGCCTGGTGCAATATTATATTCTGCATAAATCTGGGTTGATAGAGGCAAAAGATCTACAGATGAAGGCAAATGTCGAAGGAAGAGGCGAGGGAAGCCCACGGAGAAGCGAGTGTCTAGCCAACAGCTTCATCTGCACAGGGCTCCAAAGACAGGCGGGAAGGAGGCCGCAAAAAGTGTGAGGGAGCTCTCAGCCTCCGCGCTGCTGGCGTCTGGGGCGGGGTCACCGTGACAGGGGGTCATGGAGCCTGTGCACGGCAGCGCCCCTGCCTCTACCCTCCGGGTGCCAGCAACATTTCCCCCACCTCCCCAAAGCCTGTGGCCCCCGCCAGCTGTTCCCTGGGGCAGGGACTGTCGCGGCTGACCGGGGGCTGCCCTGGCTGCCTCTGCCCAGCTCCCTTCCTGCTGCCGGCTGTGGCTGGAGTGTACAGGCTGTGCTGTGCCTCGTTAAGTGGGGAAATTTTTCTGAGAACCTATTTTCCCAAGCCTGAAGAGTTTGTGAGCATTTGCAGTAAACAGCCACATCCCCACCCCGCCTTTCTCCTTCTGCCGCCAAAGGGGCTCTGCGGAGGTGACTCACTGCCCCCGACGAGCCACTGCGGTCACAGCACTAGGCGGTACGGTTAGGACGTGCGCTCTGGGTGCTGGCTCTACGCGTGGAAAAACCATGTTGCTCGCATTTAAACCTAATCTGGGCAGGGAACACTGGAGGGCTGTTATAAAAAGCCTCAGGTGTTCAGGAGCGGGCCTGTTGGAGGTGACCAGATCGTGGGACTTCATCCGCATCATCAAAGTAATCCATTACGCCTCCTTGGAGGGGGTGGATTATGGGGGCGTGAACCCGAAGGGTTTGCTCTGTCCCCTTTTTATTAGTGTATGTATTGATACATAATAAATACACTCACCACAGGGAGCTGGTACATACGCCTGTTCCCCTTTCTTCCTCCTCCCTCTCTTCCTGTCTCCCCTCATGCCCTAGAGTTCTTGCTCCCAACTCCCTTGCTTTCTTTCTCTGCTTGCTTCCTGGCCGTCACGGGCCTAGCACCTGTTCCTCCTCCCTGCCCCTCTGCCACCTGTTTCTGCCTTGGAGCAGCCAACCATGCCCTAAAGCCAGAGCCTCTAGAAAGTGACGAATATAAGGTTAGTGGAGAGAAGCACCATGTGCGGGTCACAGGTGGAAGGGTGGCTCATGTCACATGGGAACAGAGGCAGCCAGGCTGGAGGCCGGCAGGAACATATCTCTCTTGTAAAGATGCAACCAGATAGCAACTTTTGGGACCTGCCCTCAGCGATGAGTGGCAGCCAAATTCCCAGCGGCTTCCTCAGCGCACTCTCTGCCTCCCGGCCCAGCTCCAGCCACCCCCAGTCCCAACATGCCTTAGTCCGCCCACCCTCTGCCTCTAAGCATCCCCCACACTGCCTTCCAGAGTCTCTTACAGACCAGGCTCCTTGCACATGTTGTGTCCTCTTCCTAAACATACACTTCTACGCTTCAGCGTGGATGCCATTCCCCAGGGAAATGCTCCTGCCAGGCTTGGGTCAAGCCCAGAGCTGCACAGAGCCCAAGCCCTGGGACTCGCATCCCACTCCACTCTTGGTGGCCTGCTCAGTCACTAGCACTGTCCCTAGCCAATGCTGATGCTATCTGAGGGCAGGCTCACATTTGCCTGGCTCCTCCAGTGTGTCTTCTGTCCTACCCAAGCTCCATGATATCCAACGAATAAAATGACGCACAGAGTGAAAGGGAGACAGGCTTGTCCCAATTTAGACAATGTGTGTCCCCTCTAGGGTCTTGTCCCAGGGTTCTGTTACCAGATACCATTAGAATAGCACAGAGCACGGTGGCTGTCCTACCAGGAGGGGCAGGTGAGGGCCTTCTTTAGGTCCACCTGGTATAAATTCCTTTCCAAAGGACATTGAGACAGGTGCTCCCTTCCCAGAGGTGATCACCTGCTGAGACTCCACACACTGTTTCATAAATAACAACCTATACTAAGCTCAGCTGCTGACAGAAGGCAGGGTTCCCAAGGAGAGAGGACCCCAGGAGCCCCACCCAGATGCTTGTCAGAAAGTCTCAGGCCCCACCTCAGATCTGCTGAGTAGAAATCTATATTTTACTCAGGCCCCCAGGTTAAGGTGCGGGTAGCCCCAGTCTGGAGTAGTGGGAGAATCAGAGTCACCCAGAGGGGCTCACATCACCCTGAGGGAGAGCTGTCCTCCCCACTGCCAAGTACAGAAGGTCTGGGGGTACATTTCTCTCTGCTGTGGGCCCAGGACTGTGCTTTTGACAGCCACATTTCTGGAACCCTTAGGGGTAGGGGTTCCCAGCAGAAGTCAGGGTGGTCCAGGGTGGGCTTCTAGAAAGGGCCAAGTGTGGGCTGGAAGAATGAATAGGAGCCCACCAAACAGACAGTGGGAAGAGTGTTCCAGCCCAAGGTCTAGGCAGACAAAGCACAATGCTCCTGCCCAAAAAGGCCATGCGACAGCAATGGAGCTCAGGCCAGGTGGGGGCCCAAGGGGAAAAGAAGGGCTTGACATTACAGAACTGTGCTGCCTACTGATCTGCAAGATCCAGGGAGCTCTGTCTGGGACAGGAAGGATGCAGTTTAAGCACCTTCACATCCTCCTCCATCTCCTCTTATCATAATTAATACCCACATGGCACTTGCCATGCATCAGGCCTTGTCTTAAGACCTTACATACATGAATGTAGTTTTCTCTTTCACTTCTCTTTTCTTTTTAATAATTAGCATCTCAGAGAAAGCTGCTGAGATAGTAGAAGGAGTTCTGTGTCCCGCCCTGTTCCCTGAAATGTTGGCATCTTATCTAGCTGTAGTCAGAAGCCTGGTGGTGAGCACTGACTCGGTCCTGGTGGCTGTACTGCAGGCGTTTCACCAGGTTCCAATGCATGTGTGTTTAATCTGCACTGACACTGTCCCACGTTGCAGATGGGGAGACTGGGGCACAGAGTGGATAAAGGCACCCATGCAAGGCAGGGTAGGGGAGCCACGGAGACGCAGGAGTCTGGCACAAGGCTGCTCTTGAAAGTTCTTTAGGTTCTTGAAAGTAACGCAAACTCATGCATCAGAGATACATTCTGAGGACTCCACCCCCTAGAAAGGCTGCTGGTGCCAAGTTCTCCAGACTCGCATCACAGGACGAGGTCCTCTGGGCAAAGCCCCCTGCGCCAGGCAGCAGTGCTGGGGTCACAGCCACCCTGTTTGCTCCTAGGCAGTCCTGTCACTGCTGGCTCAAAGGCAGGCCTGTTGTCCCCTCCCAGTACCTGGTCTGGTGATGTCCTTGAGGCTGGGCTCGGCTGCCTGCCAGCACAAGGACCAGACAAAACTCTGCTGTTTCAGCTTCAGCCCTGCCCTGGCACCCTGGCAACCCCACAGAAGCCTGCTTGTGAGGCCAGGAAGAAGGAGGCTCGAAATCAGTATGTGCCAACCTCTAGACTGGAGGAGGGGGACGGGGAGAAAAAGAACACACAGGGAGGTTATGACGCCACCAAACAAGGCTTCCCTCATGCAGAGGCCGTTAGGGTTGCCTTTGAGGTCAGTGTCCTTCCGTACAAGGCTTTTTATGGTGTTTGGGGCTCCTTGGAAGGGTATGTTCCCTGTGCTTGGAAGGACATAAAGATGATCTACGTGCATGGACAGCGACTGTTAGACCCAAGCACACAGCCTGATTTGTGGCCAGGTTGGTGAGATGGGATGTGAGTTTTTCCCTCCTGGAACTAAGCACTCTGTCTATGTTGCTACAGTGCCATTTGTGTTGTTTGGGGAAAAAAAAAATCGGTTTCCTTTCACTAGGGGTGTAAGCATTCAACACATAAAAGTAAACAGTTTATGAAAATCTGCGACGGTATGGAGAGTGGCTACTGTGGCTGGGGCCTGCTAAATAGGTCTCTAATCTCTGCAGGCCTCAGTTTGCTCAGTGGAAGAGTGCAGACCAGGCTGGAGGGAACCACACTAGATTACTGAACTCCAGGCTCCCTACAGGGGAGAGCGGGATTGCACAGTGAGGGGTCTTTCATGTGGATTTTCTCTAGAAACAGGCAGTGGGGCTGCCTCAGAGTAATGGTCAGGACCATCTACTCTCGGTCAGACAGCTCTGGCAGGTGGGACGCTGCTTCTTCAAGCCAGAGTCCTTCAACCCCCATGACTTAAAGCTATTCTGCCAAGCTCTCTGTGGGAATCACCTTGGGGCTAAGACTTCTGGACCCGGATGTCCTGAACAAAGCTGGAAAGGAGCAAGCCCTGGGGGAATAGATCATGTCCATGCACTCTTGACTCTCTGGCAAGCAGTCTGGCAGGGCTCAAACCCCAGGGGCCTCCTAGTCCATCCATCTTCTGCAAAAAAGCACACATGAGGAGCAGCAGAGAAGTACTTAGGTAGCACCCACCTCCCAGGTACATCTGCTCAATCAACACCATTTTTAGAGTGCTCCAGCAATCACTCAATTACAGATCCTCAAATAAGCATCTCAGGCTCTCCTTGGAGCAGAAGATGTGAGGTACGAGTATGCATGTAAACCAAATTACAATCCATGTCCTTCCATTCCAGCAAAAGCAGACCAGAAATGAGAGGCCCAGATGCCAGAAAACTACTACACTAGAGATAGAGAATAAAGAATGACAGTGAGAGGTAGGAAACTTTACAAACTGAAGCAGGCAACATGATTACAATGAACATTAGATGAGGCTCTGAGTTTCCTTGTGGCCAAAGGAAAAAGAGGGGCCTTGTGTACTGTGACATACAATCTGAACACCTGGAGCTTAGCCGCGAAGAAGGGAACAGCTTGCTTCTGATTTGAGGGTGCTCAAAGAAGTCTGTGAAAGGGAGCAGGAGGTGATAGGATAGGGAGGTGAGTGGGAGCCAGTTCAAACAGGACCAGGTGAGCCTAGGCTGGGGCTTTGGTGCATACTGGAAGCAGCACGAGGAGCCACTGGTGGGTCATGCAGGGTGGTGACTCACAAGAACAGCCCTGGTGGCTGGCCTGCACAAAGGCTGTGGGGGCCAAAGGCAGAGGAAGGAGTAGATTTGGAGGCTACAGCAAAAAGCCAAGCAGGAGAAGCACAAGCTCTTAGAAGAAAAATCTGTGTTATTCCCAGGGCTTAGGAAGTGTACTCTGACCACATTTTTCTCTTCCACCCAAAGTCCTGCCTCTTTTCCTCCAGCCACCCCTTCCAGCTGCTTTGATCTGCCTTCTTTTCCTGTATCTGCAAGCTCTTTGTCCTTGTGAACACCTACACAGGTTCCCTCTCCTGGGCAGGTTCTTCTCCATGCTTCTTTTCTTCTCTGCCTCTTGGATGAAATGCCGGCTCCTTTTCCAGGGATGGGGTGGGGTGCATTCATGACAAAGGAGTACCACCTTGTCACAGCCTCTGCTGCTTCCCCATGCCAGCCTTTGAATCCCTCCCTGCAGGCTCCCTCCTCCTTCTCTCTACTTTGAGGTTGGCTATCCTGTGAAGGTGAAGGAACATCTTTCTATTCCCCATGGCACTGTCTCCTGCCCATAGCACAGACCTGGGATTTCATAGGAGCTTAAATTCCAGAGACTGAATGAACTCCCTGAAGTAGACAGAATGATTCCTGGCTTAGGAACGAGAGGCTCAGAAAGACCATGCAACTTGTACAAGTGTAAGGTCAGGTGCCTTGACCCCTCCTCTAATGCTTTGGCCTTGGAGCAGCAGACCTGTTGGATCTTGCTTCTGCCCCTGTAGGGGAAGAGGTGCTTCTCCTTGTGGCTAGGAAGACCTTAGTGTGCCAACTCAAAGCCAATGAAGATGTGATGACGACTTGCAGAGTCCCTAGAGGACCCTAAAGATGGTTGAGAATAAGCAGCCAGGGCTGGTGAGATAGCTCAGTGCACTAAGCGCCTGCTTAGGCAAATGCAGGGACTGGGTTCCATCCCGGCACCACATGCTTCACCAGCCCTGCCCCCGGGCATGCTGAACAAGCCACCAAGGCCAGACATGGTGGCACGTGCCTATAATCCCAGGGCTGGGGAGGCTGAAAACAGAAGGATCACTATGAGTCTGAGCTGTGTAGTGAGATCTTGTGCCAAATACATTAAAAGAAAAAAAAAAAAAAGAATCTGCAGCCATACCTGCCAGGCCCTGCCTGCCTTCCTCCTGGGAGGAAGTCACCAGATCACAGCGATACTAGGTCAGCTCCCAACTGGTGGGCCACAATGCTTCCACCTTCCACCGCTCATAATGCAAAACTGCCCTCCCCTAAAGCATGCAGCCTTTGTCTGATCAGTTTTCCAGGCTGTGGCAAACACTGGAATCCACAGAGAATTGAGCACATTGACTCAGTCTTTGGATACCACTCAGAGAAGTGCTCCTTACCTGTGTCACTGGGCCCCGGGGACTGCAGGGTATCCAAGTGCATGTTTATGAAGTTGTACCTGGCAGGGCAGGTGGGAGGAGTAACCACCCCACCTGGCTCTCCTTCTGAATTTGGAAGGGGCCCTGCTGCTGACACGGTATTGCTTTCGCTTGACTGGCTTGGACAACAGAAGGATTTAGGAGTAGAGTTAATTGTACACAGAGCCTATTTTTGGAAAAAGCTGACTTTGAAACCCTAGTCAGACTTAATGGGGCACTCCTTGTCGGCGGCGATGACCTGAGCTGTGATTCCTCTTCTAGGTGTTTGTCTGGTGTACTTGCTTCATGGTTCCTTGAGCCATAACTTCTCTCGGGTCATTCCAGATGAGAGAAGAGGCCACTTTGAGGTTCCTGATGAATAAATAGAGGTGTGGCGAAGGAAGCCCCAGGTGAGAAGCAAGCTCACCACAGAACAACGAGAACCACTGCACTAACGGGACACATTCCTCAGGCTAGGGACTGTGCATACTTCGATGGGGTGTAGCATAGTCATCAAAGCGCTGAGGGAGGCTGAGGCAGGAAGGTCACACATTTGGGCCCAGACTGAGCAACTTATCAAGACCCTGTTTCAACATTAAGAATGAAAAAGAGCTCAGTGCTAAGGTCCTGGATTCAATCCCCACTTCCACAAAAAATAAAAGCAAAATCCGTAAGTTTATGTGGAGAAACTTCCTAAAGTGACTTGTTAAATCACATGCCCTTTGTAGTTGAGATAAAACTCAAGTTTCTCATTGTGCTCTAGGAGACCCTGCAGAAGTAATCTAGTGCTCCCCCCTCCGCTCAGGTCAGTCTCGCTCCTGCCTCAGGACATCTGCACAGGCTACTCCCCTACCTGGACCACTTTCCTCTGTATCCTTTAGTATCTGTCTTTTTCATTCTCATCATTTGAATCTTGTTCTAAACACCACTTGCTGGCAACAGTCATTGTGTACCAGCTGTATGCATCCTTTTCATAATGCCTTTTCACTTCTGGAAGCTTTCTCACTTAGGTATTAGTGTGGGCCCTTTGGCTATGCTTTGTGCAGTGAAGGACCTTGGCTTTGTGATCCCCAGCCTGTCTGATGCCCAATACCACAGCTAGGGCGTGTCCTTGTGGGGAGACGGTCAAGTTTCTCACAGAGCCAAGATCTGAATTCACTAGATCAGTCACTTCCTGATAATTACCTTGCTCTCATACCAATGTTTCCACCTCCCTTGGTGCAGACTGGGTGCTCTGGCTCACTTCTCTAGCCAGTTAACAGTCTGCTTCCTTGATAAAAGCCCTTGTCATGCAATGTTGAGATTAATGATCCAGACCCAAAGCAACGCTATAATTCAGAACCCAATTATATGAATTCATTAATCGAGTTTACTAATGCTCCTAACACATTGCCAGCCACTCTGGACAATGCAAAAAGCAGAAAGCAGTATGAGAAAGAACATGGGCTATGTTGTCAGAAGCTGGGGTCTACCATGGGCTTTGGTTACTCTTCTGCTGGGTGAACCTGAATGAACCACTGCCACCTTGCAAGCCTTCATTTTCACACCTGTAAAAAATGGAGTTGATAGCTATACATCTACTGTGAAGGGCTTACTTTCAAGGTTTCAAGAAATACATGAAAAACATCTACTTGGGTACTTGAAAATTATAAATACTCACCAAATGTGTTAGTTGCCTGTTACACACAACATGCGTGGGGTTTCTTACCTGAGGGGCCTCTGTTAGAGTCCAGGAGCATTACAGGAAGGACACTGACTTAGGTCTGTGTCCCAAGCCTTGTGGCAGGACACACATGATGACCAAAGAAAGAGTCAAAGCATACGAACAAGGGCGTCTTGGGCAGTGTACATGAAGGCCATACAACCCAGATTGGAATTCTGGCTTGAGATTCACACCTGGGGCACCCACCCTGTTTCTGGCCCTCAGCTTACTAAATCAAGAAGTGGGGAGAGGGGCCTGTGTCATCTGGCCCCGCCTCTTTAACTTCATGCCCTAAGCCCTGCTCTTCCTGAAGGCCTTCCCCACTGGACTCCTGCAGGGATCCAAGCACCTTCCCCTCTGTCTGGAGCAATCTTTTTCCTGGCTTCCCCATGACCAGCTCCTTCTCATTCCTCAGTCCTCAGCCTTTCTACACTGCTCCATACAGCAGGCCTGCCCACTGGATCTGACAGCTGCTCCTAAATTTTCTTCCACATCACTGCTAATCAGCAGCTCTAGGTAAACACTGTTTGTTTTCTATCTGCTACTCACCGGCTGCAAACATACACAGTGCTGTGCTTCCAGAGTCCAGCACGATGCCCAGAACACAGCAGGTGTTCAGAAGTCTGATCAGAGGATGGCTGATGCCTTGGCATTGCCTCCGATCCCAACACATCAAGGCCTTCATTCTTCCCACTGTGAAGAACCTCTCACTCTGTTTCCGGTGCCCGTGCCCAGCCCTCTCCCTGCCCTGCCCCCTGCAGCACTGTGGAATATGCTCTAACCAGTCCATCTCAGTTCCACTTCTGATTCCACTGCTTTTAGCTGTGTGACTTTGGAAAAGTTTCTGAACTGCTCTGTGCCTTGCCTCAGTGCTTCTCCATAACAATGGCTGAATTAAATGTTCCTATCTCACAGAATTGTTTCGGCACTAAATGATTTAATGCCCATGTACACTTTGGCAAAACATATGCAAAGCATTTCACACTTACACTGCCTCGTACGTGAAGAAATGGCACTGGTAGGAGCAGTGTACTTGTCCATGTCACCATGGCTTACACACAGGGCCTTACATGGGGGACTTACAGCTCATTGGAGCTTCTGAACCCCAGTGACCCATTAAAATCCCTGTGAGAACTTCATCTTGTCACTGGATCCAGGCCAGTCACATCAGACAGATTTTGCAACATGAGGACTGATTTTAAATCTCCCAACAGGATTCCAGTATGAAGCTAGAACTGAGGACCACTGCAAACACCTCCTGTCCAGAGGCCTCAAAACTATCTGCTGCACAGTGCCCACTCCTGCAGACTCTTGTTTCCTTTTTCCTGGTACTATGGATTGAACCCAGGGCATTTGCACTAAGCTATATTCCAAGGCTTTCATTAACTTTGTTTGGTATTTTTGTTTGTTTGTTTGTTGTTGTTTTGTATTTGAGACAGGGTCTCATTAAGTCACTAAGCTGCCAAGGCTGAGCTTGCATGCTTTTAGCATTCTTGTACTAACAAACCAGCGGGTCCGTTCTGGCTTCTCCCGGAGCAGAGGTTCTCTGCTGGGGCCATTCTGTGAAAGGGTACACTTGGTGATGTCTGAGACATCCTGGGTCTCATGGCTTAGGGAGGGATAATGCTACTAACATTTATCTGGTAGACCACAGATGTTTCCAAATACTCTGTAGTGTCAGCCTCAACACACACACACACACACACACACACACACACACACACCCCAACTGGCCACAGAACAAGATTGAGAAAGTGGATGATTGCACCCTCCTTCTCTGAATATGGCAGAAGAAACAGCCTTGCCAACAGCTCACAGAAAAGATGAAGAGATGCGAAGGGGCTTTCTCTTGACTGAGTATTGGTACCAAGCACACGCGAGGTAGACATTTGTGAATACTGACAACTTTACCTACAGTGGGCTACCACAGAGTTAACACACACCGGAAGTATTTAAACTCCAGGACAACTCCTTGTTAGTAGATATTGTCCCCAGTTAGGAGACAACAAGGTTATTTCAGGAAGTCAGGGACAAAAAACTTCTGCAGTCTGTTTTGTTTGGTTTCCAAGTAAATATTAAGCCCAAAGGGCTAATGATGGTGGCCCACCGGTCCCAAAGCTTGCCCTCCACCCAGCAGCACTCTGAATGCCTTACTTATAGAAACTATGCTGACTGTAACTACCTTCCTGTCAACTAGAGAGTGTGACGTTTGATACTCAGACAGCGAGGTTAAGCACAATTGCCTATGTTATAGGGTAACAATTAGCTTCTCTTCTGGAGGGTTAACAACCTAAGTTTGCAAACCAAAAATTAGAGAAAAAGAAGGG
>NDGN011320478.1:0-15573 GCA_002564285.1 Tympanoctomys barrerae | reverse complement strand
ATATATATATATATATATATATATATATAAAATTTCTTTTCTCCATGTTCCTGAATTAATCTGTGAAATAGGTTATATGCCCTTCTCAAGCGAGTGGTTTATATTTCTATTTATTTTTTATCTCAGTCTCCCAAGTGTTTCCCATAGTGCTAGGTATGCATTAGTAACTGATTCCTGTTAGAGGAATCGAGTGTCTGGCACTCACCCAGTTACTAATCTAAGGTTCTGTTATAAAAGGCTAACTTGCCATGGAAACCAGGCTGGCCTGATGAACATTTTATTGTATGATTAATGTGCATATACGTAAATGCAAGTTTTCATGTATTTAAGGTAGCTAAGAATTAAGCAAAGAGGTATTTTAAATGAAAATTGACATCTTAGCATTGTATAAGCCACTGAATTTACACACCAGGAAGTGAGCCAAAGTTATATGAAACAAAAAAATTCAAAAATTTGTTTTATCTTTTTTAACTCATTAACTTTCTGAAAATCAGTAATTATATAGCAAATTAAAAATTGTAGACAAATATTGAAATGTGAAAGGTATGAGATATAGACAGTGAATTTTAGAAAAATGTTTCTGAAGTGAATATGTAGCATGAGATTAATAGATTGCACATTGTAAAAAATTATTTACAGACTTAAATGAGCATAACAAAAATTGTCTAAAATAGTTTACCGATCAGTCATATTGTTTTATCTTTCAACAAATTATTTTGTCTTTTTCCTTTGACAATTGTTTGAAAACGTATTTTTATGAAGTGAATAATAGAATATCCTTAAGGAGCTTATTTGAAAGCAAAACTAAAAGTTCTGTTTATAAATACAGAAATCAAAGTATTGTTTAAAATGGGGCTCAATATTCCAGGTAAAGTGAACTAGAGTAATAATGAGAGATATCATAATGCACCACTATGCTTTCCCACATTGGATCTGAGGTCATCTGAGGTATGCAAAGGATTAACTATTGGTTGTCTTAAACTGAATGTTCATGCCTGTCAACATGCGCATGTTACACTGTAATTCCCTGTGTGGAAAGTGACTAGGTCATGAGAGTGGGACTACTGTGAAGAGGATTAGTGCCCTTAGTGAACAAGGCCATGGGACGCTGCTTCCCCTGCCATCCAGCCAGAGGACAGCTGTCTAGGGACCAGGAAGGGGGCCCTCACCAGACACCAAGTTTTTGATTGGAATTTTCAGCCTCCACAATTGTGAGGAATTTCTTTTCATAAAATGCTCAGCCTAGGGCATTCTATTATGCAACCCCTAATGGACACCAGTCATTAGAAAAACAAAACATCCACAGAGAAAGTTACCAAGTGCCAAATTTCCTTACAAAGTAGAGACAGGAAGCTACATGTAATTCCAGCAAAGTCTTTTGTCCTTTAATGGAGTATTGTCCTTCAATAAGTGCATATGGCCTTCTTTTCCCTGCCTCTTCTAGGGTGCAGTCTTTCTCTAGGCCACTAGAAAGGAAACCAATACTGGGAGAAAGGGCTCCAATTTATTTATTCTGAGTTGTTAAATGTCTGTATTTTGTTTGAGGGAAGTGTGAAGGAATTCTCAGGTATAGCGACATCTTATGGAGAACAAAACTTCACATTTAATTTTACTATTTTCTCACCAAGCACAACAGCAGTATTTTGCAAGCTACTTGGAATCAAATGGTATAAGTCACATACATTGATTATACTTTAATTTTACTTCAGGCTTGTGAAAGAAAACTAAACCTTTTTCTTTGGTTACTTCCATGAGATGAATGTGATGGCTTACATTTCTAGTGTCTTTACTTACATTGTTTTCATATCAAACTCCTTAGTAGCAAAAATTTTTCTTTATCCCAAATTCCTATATACTTTTTCAAAGAATACAAAAATTCTAAACAGTTGTCAGTAAAATTTGCTCATCATCTGAATGAACACACATGGACTTTGCCTGTTTTATTTAAAATCCATCACTGCACAATTGAAAAGCCAGAACAGCATGGGATACAGGGTTTCCTTCTTTGAGCCCTGGTGGAATGTACTCTGCCTACACCAGATGAAGATCTGTAAATGGTTGAGAAGTGTGGCTGTGAGAGTCGCTGGGGAGCTCTTCGGTTCTGGTGAGCTTTCACAGCTTGGATGTGGCGTGCAGCTCTTCAGCAGCTTCACACTGTGTGTGCTTATCTGCTAGTGTCTTATCTACTTGCCCTAATACTGTTTCTATTTTTTGTAAAGTTCAAAAGCCTAAAAATGCACTAAGTAGAGTGTTGCAAGGTTATTACTTCATTTTTATTCTTTATTCTTTTTATTTTTCCATACCAGGGATGAAATTCAGGACCTTGTACTTGCCAGGCAGGTGTTTATGTCACTCAGCTATCTCCCAGCCCCCTTTTTAAAAAAGATTTAATGACAATATTTACTGTTACACAAAGTTATAGACAGACTTAACAAATCTCTATTAGAAATCCCAATGAATTTTTGATGGAAGAAGACACTGTGTTCTCCATGTGAAATCTCAAGAGAATCCAAAAGAGCACCTCAAAAAATCTTTAAAAGGAAGCAGAAATATTGAGGACTTCAGAATTTTGCTTCTACAAAACCGGTAGTATTGGAACCAGCACAAAGATTGACAAATAGTTCACATCTCTGTAGATACCAGAGACTGCATTCTCTGCAGGGCCTGATCCACAAACACTGAATGCTTTCACTTTTGCCACCATGGTTCCATGCAGATTTGTAGTCTATCACAAGGATGTGAATAGAAGAATTAAAAGGAATCAAGAGTGGTATTTTTAAACTACTGCTTGGCATTTAAACTGTTACAAAATGCCTATTCCGTTCTTATTTAGAAAATTACACACTGCAAAGAATTTCCAAAGATGCATTCTAAACAAATGCAAGGAAAGCCTTTGCAAAGTACATGCTGACAAATATGGGCAGACACATTATATTTTGTGTTAATTCAGTAATCTTTGCTTTTATTTCTGCTCCAGCAGCTATGATCTTAGCTAAGTAAGTTCACAGAGTTCTAGTGAAGAAAAGTTGTGCAAGTTGGGATGTTTGTATTAGCAACTGTTTCACATTGGTTTGGTATTTATTTTGTTTTTAGTCCCCCCACCCCAGCCTGAGCAGAGTATCCCTAAAATCTAAACAAAATGTTTTGGAGGGGATCAATTAGAGCACAGTGGTGGGCAAAAAGTTCCATACATGAGAACCTATCTAGCCACATAATCTCTCTCCCTAGAAATTCTTAAAACCTTTGTGGCCACACTTCCTTAAGTGTTGCAACACTTTCTCAGTAAAGCATTGTCTTTTTCTCTGCTTGGGAGTGCAGAACGAGGTCCACAGGAGGGAACACACAGGGAGGCAGAAATCAGGTTAACAGATAGAAGTTAATTCCAAATGACAGACACTCATCAATGACTAGCTTGTACTTTCAGATAGTTATTCAAACACCTGCACATGAACTCTGATAATAACTTGTAATGACTTTAAATGTCCAAGGTGGCCAAATATTTTTCCAAGCATCATCAATCAAATTAGAGGATGTACAGTTCCCTTATGGTCTACTGTGAGTCAAGATTTCACAAAGCAACTGGCTTTTGGGTATAAATCTAAGAAGTATCAACTTCAACTTACTTAGAGTACCTTAGTGGAGGTTGGATATGACTGGACAGGATATTCTGTCTGCATCTTGTACTATGGATAAACACTAAGAAGATAACAATGCACAATATATTAATTATTGAAACTGTCCTATTAATCAGTTTTGAAACTGTCTCATTGATATTTGTTCCTCAATAAAATTAAATTAAAAAATAAAAATAAATAGGTTTGATTATTCAGAGATTGTTAGATTGAATAAATAATAGCTGCTTTGAGTATTTACCTCATGGACATCATTCTGCTTAATTACACCTATGTAGTTAATTCCCCATAATAGCACTTTGACATATGGCATTACTTCCATTACTAAAAAGAAGAAACAAAAATGGAGGGAGCTTGAGTTGTCCAGCTTTGTGTCTAGTAGATGAGGGTCCAGGAAGCAAAGCTTTGTCATTTTCATTACAAAAGCACAAACACTGTCCTAACCACTGTACTGTCATATCAGGAGACATCACAGCCTTTTCTGTATCACTTTTATTTTCATTGATTCCTAACTTTCTAATTTTTCCAAAGTTCCTAGTACATGTCATACTCCATGGAAATACTATAAAGTTTACCAATTAGTGAGGTTTCACTAATATTTCATATAATTTAAATTTATTATTCTTTATGTCACAAGTATGCTTCCCAGTTCAAATTCTAAAATATACTCAGTTGATTTTTTTCCCTTTAAAAAGTTAACTATGAGAGTAGAAAAGTTACAAAACATTGTAAGGCAAAGAAAAAGTTTCATCATTTACTTAAGCATCTACTTCACATTTCAGAGATTAAATACTCAATAGGATATTAGATTTTTCTAGCCAATGTTGTAACCATTATTTCATTTAGAAACCTGTTATTATTCCAAGTCATTTTAATGACTGTGCATACATACTGTATCCATTGGAGGTAACAATTTATTGAGTCAGTGGAAGAACTCATTTCCCTAGAAAGCAGAAAGCAAGGCAAAGGGTTTACATAAAGATGCAACCCACTGCACAGGAGAAGCAAAAGAAGAAAGCAAGAGGGATCCAAAGGCGGTGGGAGGACCATTGTGAACCTGGTTGCCATTAGGTGTGAGTGCGGTCCAGTCGTCTGGGCTTCTACATGAGAATCCATAGAATCATGCACCAAGACTGTCAGTGGGGAATGTTACTTATCAGCCTCCATCACCATCACCCCTGGTCAAAACTTTGCTCACTGGAAGTGGCTCTTGATTCAACCACAATGAGGCTGCTATACCACACAGTTGAAGACCCATTGACTCCATCCTGGCAAGGCAATCACCACAGAGATGAGTGGCACAAGAGGCAGCAAAGATGTCTAATAAGTGTCTTGTACTCTTAGACATTATTTTTGGTGTTAACAAGAACCCAGGGGCCACAGAGATAGCTATCTAAGCACCTGCCAGGGCCAGTGCAAGGACCAGGGTTTGAACCCCAGGACTGCATGAGGTGCCAGCCCCGACCTAGGTGCACTGAGCTGGCCAGCAAGTTGGTGTGGTGGCCCACATCTGTAATCCTGATGTTGGGGAGACTAAAATAGGAGGACCACCACGAGTCAGCTGTGTAATGAGACCATGTTCCAAATACATAAAATAAAAAACCCACATGTTATTATTTACTAGACTAGACTATTAGAATAGAAGGTGTTCATATCTGGAGAAATTTATAGATTATCAAATGTTTTTCTAGAAAAATTGGCTAATTATGTTTACCAGCAGAGGATATACATCGCTGTTCTGTCATACCCATAGCTCCTAAACTAAGAGCTCTATATTTTTAAGAGGTTTTTTTTTGGGGGGGTGGGAGTGGGGTGAGGAAAGGTTTATTTAGCCCACAGTTACTGGAGGTTTCAGTCTGTACTCAGCTGGCTCCAAGGCAAAGTAGCACATGGCAGAGGGCAACCTTTCATGGCAGCTGGCAAAGAGCAAGAGAGCCAAAGGAGGAGTAGCAGCAACTCAAATAGCTAGCTTGTCTTCCCTCCTTACATTGAAATGCAGATTACTTGCCCCAGGGTAGGTGCAGCATCCACACACACAATAAACACAAATTCCAGAAGCTGCCCCAAGACTGCATGAGGCTTTGTGGGGACACCTGTACACAAACCATAACATTCTGCTCCTGGATCCCCAAAGACTCATGTTCATCCCTTTATGCAAAATTGACACTTTAGTCCATCTCTAAGAGTTGCCAAAGTCCTACAGTTTCAGCATTGCTGAAAAATCCAAGTCCCAAGTCTCCTCCAAGTCCAAAGCAAACTGTTAGCTGTGAGAGCCTGTACAAAAGAAAAGTTAAGCACTTGCAACATTCAATGGCACAAGATAAACATTAACATTACAAAATGTACATGTAGCAGGATACCAAGCCTTGGGACCTACACATGTCCAAAATCCAACAGAGCAAACATTAACTCCTGTAGGTCCATGTGGATCATCCAAAGCAATCTGTGGTAAATTGTGAGCTCCATGTGGCTTCATCCCTGTGGTACTTCTGGTGCTCATGGCTTCTCTTTTAGGCCAGCTTTGCTCCCTTCTTGCAGTTTCCCTTAGATGATCCATGTTCCTGGCTTTTCCAGACTTCTGGGGTTTCCACTGAATAGGCTTCTCACTCACAGCTTTATTTATTTTTTTTAAAAGTTTTATTTATTTATTTATTTATTTTTAGTTTTATTTTATTTTCTTATTTTATTTTTTGTAGTACTGGGGATTGAATTCAGGACCTTGTGCTTGTCAGGCAGGCACTTATGCAGCTGAGTTATCTCCCCAGCCCACACTCACAGCTTTATACACTGCCCTCTCAGTGGCACACTGCCTGACCATCCAGGCCTTCTGAAATCTAGGTGGAAGCCTTCTTAACCTCAGAACTGCATTCTGAAAGCACCTAAAACCAGCACCACATGGATGATGCCATGGTTTGCTGCCAGCTGGGGCCGTAGCCAGACTTCCTTCTCTCTTGGCTGTAGGGTCAAATGCCTGGATTGCTGAGCACTCTCACCCTGATTCTGAAGAATAAATTTTCCATGCCAGCGCCACACTGGAATGTGGTGCAACTGCTGCCGCCATTCTGGAACATGAGGCTCTGCAGCTTTCTCATCAAGGAAAAGTTGCTCATCCTTCAAATTCTGAGGTTGCAAAGGGTGGAGGCCTGCTGACTCCTGCGATGCCCACAGGCCATTCCTTCCATTCTCTTGTTCCTTCTCAGCTTTATCTTTGCAGTCTACAGCTTTATTGGAGCTTCCTTTCTGGACAAACTCACAAAATTTAAACCATCCTAGCTCTTTGCTTTTGATTCTCAACCTAAATCTGGCTAAAAGTCCCCCAAAACAGCCATGCTGCCACCCCAATATTTGGCTGCTTTGAAATTTCTTTTAAAAGATTAATCCATCTACCAAGCTCAATCTCAGTCTCAGGCAAAGACTCTAGACATGAGCTAAATGTAGGCAACTTTTCTGCCAAGTCAAAACACAAATGATCTGGAGTCCAACAACCAATGCAGTCCTTCCCAGCAGAAACCTCCCCAGCTTGGTCTTTATAGGCAGGCTTTCTATCAGCCTTCTGTTCTGAGCTCTGACCAGAATCTCCCAAATAGAAAACCCAAAGTTGTTCTAGCTCTTCCCAAGTAGGAGACCTTTCCAAACCTTTCCTATCTCTTCCCATAAGCCATCCCCAAAAGCTTGTAATTCACACGCTCAGGTTTAGCCACAGCAATGATCCCACTCCTCTGGTACCAAGTTCTGTCTCAGTTATTCTTCTCTAGTTGCTCAGGACAAATACCTGACACTCAAAATTAGGGAAGGAAAGATTTATTTAGCTCAGTTACTGAAGGTTTCGGTCCATACTCAGCTGGCTCCAAGGCAGAGTGGCACATGGCAAGAGCAACCTTTTGTGGTGGCTGACAAAGAACAAGAGCACAAAGGCTATATTTTTAAGTCTTAAGCTCTAGCGAGGATGGAGGCATAAAAATTACATATTCCAGCCTAATATGGTGGCATATAGCTATAATTCAGGACTCTGGGAAGCTAAGGCAAAAGGATCACAAATTCAAGCCTACCTGGACAATTTAGTAATTTGGCAAGACTCTGTCTTGAAGGGGATCAGCTTGGTCCAGAGTACCTGGGTTCATTCCACAGTATCACAAACAAATGTGTGCATGCACACACACACACCCCAAGTGCAAACATACTGCATGCATGCTCTAAACTAGTTAGCCTTGATAGACTCAGTTCAGTAACTGGATAATTCCCCTTTTTACATCATCAAGTGTTTATTAAGTTTTATATGCAAAGCACATTTTTAACAAAGGGAAAACAGAGGTCAAAAGAGATGGGTTTTACTTTTTAACAATAGAGAAAAATATTGAACAACACATTATTTGTAATTGTGCCAAGTTTAGTGAATAAAGAAGTGTATGATCAACCTAGGCAGTAGACTTTTTAAAGTTAAAAACATTCCTTCATTCTAAAAGTAATGAGCTGTCTTCCTTGTGTATGTCATGTTCTTACTGTCTTGGAAGACAGACCTAACAATTTGTCAACATGTTTGAAGAGAATATCGGTCCCTTTTAGGGAGGAGTTCTAATTTTTTAATGGTTCCCATAAATCTTCTTTCTGGAATTTTTTGGTATGCCTCAGTAATTTCTCAGCACTGATCTGTCAAGATATGGGATCATGGAACCCATGGTTTGTTTTTAATTTACTCTTAGCATAAAAAAATCAGAGAGTTTCTAGAGATACTGTGCATATGCACTTATGCACACATATGCACAAATGCATGCACTGTACAGCATATGTACAAATACAGTATAAATATAGATGTGATTGTGTGTATACATATATAGCTCCAAATAAGTATAATAAAGGGTATATAAAATATATATGTGTGCATGGCACAAAGTCAATATATATGTATAAATTGAGGTTTTTCTACTTTTAACAAGAAATACTAAATACATATAAGCCATGAAACACCCAAATTATCATATATTTCTAAGATTATTGTACTTTAATGCATAATACAAGAATTTGGAGTCCACAGTTTCATTTTATTATATATTTTACTAATTTTACTTGAACTTGGGTTTTCCATAATTGTTTAGGCTGATTAATCTACATAATTTGTAGGATTCTCAAGGAGGAAAAAGTCTTGAAGAGCCTTTGTTTCTAAATGGCTCTGTTAAAAAAAAAAAATGGGACCAGGGAGATAGCTCAGTAGAGTAAGTACTTGCCTGGCAAGCACAAAGTCCTGAGTCCAATCCCAGGTACCACAGGAAAACAAAACAAAACAAAAAGGCTCTGTTTAATGAATGGGCCTATTATGACCTCTAGAATAGCTATTCAGGTCTTGGAGGAACTGTATTACTTTCAGTATTTATTTTTAATTGACCCAAAGATTTCACATATTTATGGGATAAAGTGTGATGTTTTCATATCTGTACATATGCAGTGAGTAGAACAAGGTAATTATAGCCATCATTTCAAATACAGCCTTTGTGGCTAGAACATTCAAAATCCTATTTTGAAATACACAGTACATTATTGTTCTTTATGATCATACTACTGTACAACACAACAACATCTCACTCTGGAAGGAATTTCTAGATTTTCTTTTTCAGTACTGATGACTGAGCCAAGAACTGCTGTACCACTGGGCAACACCCTATTCCTTTTTATTACTATGGAACAGAGTCTTGCTAAGCTGTGCAGGATGGATTTGAACTTGTGATGCTTCTGTCTCTGGAGGAGCTGGGATACAGGGGTGCATCAAGAGGCCCAATAATTCCTTTGTCTTCTTTTTTCTTACTACATTGCTCAATACTTTGATCCTATAAAGAAGGAAAAGAACTGGAGGTACACACCTTTTCATTAATGAGTGTTATGGTTTAGTTCTAAAATGTTCCCAGAAATGTTTATTTGTGTGGAAGTTGGTTGGGTCATGGGAGCGCTATGCTCATCAGTGAATTCATCCATGAAGGATTCATCCTTCTAATACCTAAGGGTGCTTGTAGAAGGTGGGGCCTCATTGGAGGTCAGTTGGGGGCGTGGCCTGGAAGGGAACACTGGACTTCTAGCCCCTCCCTTCTCTCTGCTTCCTGGCTACCCTTAGCAGCTGTGTGGGCCATACCCTTGCAACTTGTCATTTCTGGAGTGGATCCAGCTAACCACGGACTGAAACCATGGCCAAAATAATCCTCTCTTCCCCTAAACTGTGGATAGTAGGTATTTCCTCCCCACAATAGGAGAGTGAATAAAATGCTGAGACAAAATACTTGACATTCACATCTTACAAAAAAAGAGGTTTATTTTGGCTCCCAGCTTCACAGGCTTATGTCCACGCAAGGCTGACCCCAAGACAGCAACATCATGGCAGAGAAAGCTGCTCAATCAGTGGCATCTGGGAAGCAGAAAACAGAGAAAAAGCCCACAAGGAAGAGGCTAGGGACCTGATGCTTTTCCCAAAGTTACATCTTCACGGTGCCCAGTTACACCTAGAAGTGTGCTTTATTATCCTTCTAGGTGTCTCTTATGCCGCATAACAGTCAGCATTAACCATCACATTAGTTTCATCACCAGTGGCCAATGATTTAACCAATCGTGGCAGTAATATAACCTCCTTAAAAGTCCAAAAAGGTAAAGGTAAGGGATCTTCCAAGCGTGAGCACATGGAGGTGGTGCCCCCAAAAAGGAGAAGAAAGAAACCTCACTCTTCCATCTGGTGTTCTGGGGTTGTTTCCCTTTATAATAAAGTGGTGATCTAGTCAGTAAACTGTATTCTGTGAGCCATTCTACAAATTATCAGGCCTGAGGAAGGAGTTGTGTGAACCTCTGATTCATAGCCAAGTCAGCAGTCAGTTGTGAGCCACCTGGAGATCTACCAGAAAGGACTGGTGTCTGAAGCAGAGGCAGTCTTTTGGGCCAAGTCTTTCACCTTGAGAGTGTGTACTAGGTCTAAGCAGAAAGTGTCAGAGTTCAATTAAATTGTGGACACAGATATTGTTACCTACAGAAAACTCAAGAATTGCTCAGTGTGCAGAAAATAAAAATCTGGTATCAGGAGTACGGAAAGCATTAGGGGAGTAAGAGGAAATAAGAAGTGATTGACCAGGTGGGCTCTAACCTCTTCAGTACATGAATCTATTTGATAATATCATTTAATTACATCACTGCGAAGTGATGGAAATAGGAGATGGGTCTACGTGCAGGGAACAGACGCTGGAGGCAGGACTTGGCCATGATATCTGGCCCCTGCTTCTGCTCCTGCTTCTCTGGATTCTCCATCTCTCTGCTCCCCAGCTGCCTGGATGTGAGCAGCCTTCCTCTGCAATGCCCTTCCACCAGGGTGCTTCTGCTCCGCCACACTTCCAGAGGCAATAGAGCCAAGTGACTGTGGACAGAGTCCTCTAAAATCAGGAACCAACATATTTCAGATGTTTATGTCAGGTACTTTTGACAAAGCTGACTAACCATAATCCTTCATTGTTTCAGAGGTATAGGATGATCCACCCACTATCTGTAGCTACAAGCTGTTATAAGGTACCGATAGAGATGGTCACAGACACAGGGAAACAGTTCCTCACCTGTGTACAGACTAACAAATCACACTGGTTAATGGCATCTTACTTGATGAATCCATTGGGCTTGCTGCCAAAACATCACCATGGAACCAGAGCCTGTAGTCCCTGAGTCACCTTTCCTCTCAGGGCCTGGTTCCCCTTGCATGTTAGATAAGGAACTCATAAAGCGCCCTTTCATTCTAACTTGCTGTCATCCTACAAGCTGTATTCATGCTCATATTTGCAATGATCCCTTCCCCACCATGAGAGCTCCTTCCTACCTAAAAGCATAATTATATCTTTGCAAAAGGCACCCTTTCTATGTGAGCAGTTTCAGTGAAATATCTTGAAACACTGTGTTTCATCTTCTTGACTATTAGAGCTACAAGAGCCCTTTGCCAGAGAATCCAACCCTTTCATTTTAAAAATGAAAATCTGAAGCCTAGCAATTTTGTGTCTTGCTCAAGGTCACAGGGAGCAGTGTGGCAGGGGCACCTGGGGCTCACAGCTCCTTGTCCAGGCCTTTCTCCAGTTACACCCAGACCCTGATTCAGAGCCACATGGAAAACACAACTGAAACCTCTGCAAATTATTTTTAACTTTAGATGGTAGCTCTTAATTGCTATTTTACAGCCAGAAAAAGATATGCATTTTTAAGGAGCCAGAACAACTGTAAAGCCAATTTCCTTCTCCACTTCAGCTATTTAAAGCAAGTTACGTTAGTTCTCTGCGCGCCTGATAGGAGAAGGCACACATTTCTGGCATCACTTACCCACACACCAGTGCACCGGCTGAGTATTGACTGTTGGCTTGAGACACTAATAAGTCCAGAGTCTGTTCCTAGGAAAATGCATTGCGTGCGTCATTAAGGCTATTTTCAGCCTTGCTGTCTTGAAATGAATGTAAACTAGCACTGGTGAGTCTGAATTTAAATGTGATTTCAGGGAAGGATGGAGAAAGCATAACATATCATTTTCAGGGTTTGGATCATAACAATATATTTTAAAAGGCAGTAAGAAATCTATAGATGTTGTGAGACTTTCTATAAGTCCTTTAAATAATAAACCTAGTTTTACCTTTATACTCATCAATCTGTATTAAGTTAAATAGAAATAATGCTACTGCAATGTGCATTTATTTCCATTTCATATGTGTCCTACATCCAGTATGACTAGGATTCGGTAAGTGTCTGTCTAAAGGCCTGTGGTGTTATGGAAAAAGGGTGGTGGGACCTTTAAGGGGTGGAGAGACAGTGAGGTCATTAGGGCAAGACACTTGGAGGGGACACTGGGACCCTAGCCCCTCCTTCTCTTGAACTTCCCAGCTGCCATAAGATGAGCAGACTGCTCTGCCTTGTACATTCACCATGTTAAACTTCTTTGCCATAGGCCCAAGAGCAATGAGCCAACCTACCAGGGACTGAAACCTGAAATGGTGAGCCAAAGTAAACCTTTCTTATTTTTAAGTTGATTCTCTCATATATTTTGTCACAGCAATGGAATGTCAACACATAAGCCAAGTGGAAATCACATATGCAATTTTTTCTTAAAAAGAAGCTGGCCTTCACCTGGAAAATACTGCACTAACTTTCCAGTGGGCAGAACCAAGGCATGACAAATTTTCACTGATGGCCATTAAAAGTACTGCAGTTGATCTTCATATATCTTTAAGAATTACCCTTACCACACAACAGCTGTGCACAGTCTGAGGCACCATACTGGCTTCTCTGTCTGAAGAGATGTGTCATGTTCTAAAACAATGATGCTCCATTTCTGTATTGTATCAAATTCAACCACTGAAGTGAAATCTGTTAAAAATGAAAAGGGTAGACCTCTCCCAAAGCTAATAAACTGAAATTACTCCAGAAAGGTGGGCTCAGATAACTACATTTTAATTAAAACTATACAGAATATTCAGAAACACAAACTTGAGAACCGTAAATTCTGGAAATTATCCTGAAACGTCCCATGATTTTTGAAAATTGAGCACTCAAACACTAAACCAAGAAGTTTGAGAGATATGTAGTTGTGCTCAACATAATTTTAATCTAAATTCAAACCAAAGGTATTAAAAATCTTTTCTCAGTGCTCCAAATCCCAACTTTTGGGGTTGACATTGGCTGAGGTAGGGTGGCTTATACCGTGAGACCACCTCAGGCAGGTATAATGGAAAGATAACTTGTGTGTCAAGGGAACTCAGACTTGTTTAACAAGGTTCCGTTCATCCACCATAGGGTTCCGCAAAAACAGAAAAGAAGTCAAGTCAGGATATTACGATCCACAGAAAGAAAAGGAGGACAATGTATCTTTGAAGTTTAAGGGAGCTCACTAAGGAGATTTAGTAGAGCTAAGCTTGTAAAGGCACTGTGTCAAGAGATGACTATAGTGAAAAAGGGAGATAGTAGGGTCAAGCATTTACGAGGGAGACATATGAGTTGTTCCTCTATGTATAAGCACTCTTGCAAATAGTTAAGCTGAACAAACTTGTGGTGTCATCATGATGTTGGGTGTACATGAGATTTATTTAGAGACTTATAATTCATAAAATAGCTTTAAGACAAAGCATCATTTGCAACCCACATGTCATCTCTGTCTAGTCATTTCTTCTTTACCACAACTATAAAATGAAAAATTTTATGCCCCTTCAGCATCAGAAAGTCAAATGCATGTGACAAAGAAGTTAAGTATTATTATTTCTACTTTGCAAATGAAGAAAATCAGATGGCAGACCCAAAACCAGATGGTTACATGTGACAGAACTCTAACCCTTAATTCCAGCTCTAGTACTCCATAATTTCTGCTTCAATTTTAGGCTTTTTCCAACTAGTGCTTCAGAGGAAGTGGAAAATCTAAAGGCTTGAACCATGTGCAATTTAAGAAAGATCGTGACAGTGGGGTAATAGCTTTGTATCTTGGAGAAAATAGGACTTGCCAACAAGAAAGAATTTTTAATGTGTCAGAAAAATTATTTTAATAAAATTTGACAAAATCATAGCTGTTTTTATCTCATGCAAATAATTCATTCATTTTAAGGACTTCTAGGTGTGCTCATTTGATAAACATTCCAATTCTGTATAACACTTATGCTTGACCATCCACTGTGCCAGCAATGCTCCTACCAAAAACCAGGAGAATCGAAACTGGCATGTTTGGCTCAAACATTCATAGCCTTCTTGTCTGTGGGTCTGTCTCTGTGCCCAGACAGAGTTCCTTTAAGGAAAGAAGGTGTTTCTTTCCTCTTTCTATTATGCTGCCACCACTTCCTTTTATATCTAGCTTTCAACCAAGACCTCAGTGGACATTTGAATACCTTCCAGGGACCAGGCACAGAGGACACCAAGCTGAGTCTTTGTGAAAAGCCAGTTAAAAGTGGTTACTGGACATACTGTGACAGAATCTGGTTAACTGTGTAATTCTAGCACCAAGGAGGGCCAGAGAGGAAGAAAAGCCAGAGATTATGAGCTACGTTAGTGCATTTAGCCTTTGTCACCTATAAGAAGTTTATGGTTCATGGGCAAAAATATACATACACATGATAGAAACACATGCAGAAATTCATATATTTTAAAAAACATGAAACAAAAGCACTGACTTTTTTAATGTAACAATTCAGAAGAAGTATATTCATATTATCACTAAGCATCCTAGGCAGAGCCTCATTAAGTTAGTCCCAGAGGCTGTTATATTTTTACTAAAAATGTTAAGCTCTTTTTTGTACTCATAATAAGCTCATTCATATACTCCTGAAGTTCTTCTACCAGATACATTTCTTTTTCTGGCTAGAATTTTTTGGGTAATGCAAGCATTTCTATTCTTAAATGAGAATGAAAATGCATTTCATAAATATAATTCTAAGCATTCATTCTGAAGTTGAATGCCATATTTAAAATACTGAGCATGTTTGAAGCTGTTGGGCTGATTATAAAAATAAATAGAAATAGAACCAGGACCTTTAGCCTCAAGATTCTGTAACTTATCAGAGTTGAAAAAACTGATCATAAAAAGTAGAGATGTAATTAAATATATTTTAGTAAGGAGCAGAGGGTAATTAAAGAGGAATATATATCAACCACTATCTTCTTAGTAACCAGATACTGTTTCTATGGATGTGGCTGATTATTGCCCCGGGCCACGCAAACTTGACTGAACTTGTTTTACTCACCGTATCTCAGAAAAATTGTCATGTGTCTCTGAGCCTTAGTTTACTTAGATATAAAACAAGGTGAGAAACAAGCTATTTGTAATTTCTTTTATATAAGTTATTCCATCTACCTCCCATGTAGAAAGTTAGATTTCTAAATTATACAAATTTGTTAGAATCAATCCAGAGAGGGGGCCAGGGAGTTGGCTCAGTGGAATAAGCACTTCCCTGGCAAGCACAAGGGCCTGAGTTCA
>NDGN011320452.1:0-14693 GCA_002564285.1 Tympanoctomys barrerae | reverse complement strand
TGTCCTATTAATCAATTGTGAAACTGTCTCTTTGATATTTGTTTCTCAATTAAAAAAAATAAACACACACACACACACACATATTTTCATTTTCTTCTTTGATCTCCTACAATTCTATATTCCCTGAAGCTCAGGTCAAAATCTATCTTCCTCCTGTTCCTCATAAAATTTTATCTGTTAAACTCTCAATTTTCAAGGTATGTCCTACATTTTATTATTCCTTTCTATGGCAACTCCTAACTTGGTCTAAGCACCATCATTTCCCACTATTAGAAGTAGTGGCCTTCTAATCACTGGTCTCTCAGCCACTCCATCCACCACTACCCCCGACTTCACCTCCTTCCATGGGACCCTTGCTTCTTTCCCTCTTGGCACATTGGTTTGTTAGTCCTCTGGGGACACCCTGAGCTTCTCTTCCTGGAGCTTTCACATCACTGTTCTCTTGGGCTGCTGGGCTCTCTCTAGAGCTGTTTGCATGTTATCTTTGCCCACTGCCTTTAGGTCTGGATCACATGCATGTACCGCAGCAGAGACCAATCCTGATTGGTTCATGGGGAATAGGGGAACTTTTGTAACCTGGCTTCTTTTTCTTTCTATAGTGCTTATCCTCAACTGAGAGGTTTTATATTTTGGTTTATTGCCTGGACCTAGTATCAGAAGGAAGGTTTCAGGAAAGAAAGATTTTTTCATACTTACCTTTAGTGAGCACTCAGTAAATATTTGTTGAATGAAATAATGAAAAAGAATTGGATTTTCCAGCAATAATTAATTTTCTAAGCCTCAGTGGCATACTTACAAGTGAAAGTTTATTGAAGGCAGAAGATACTCAGTCTTGCTTTTCTTTTTCCTAAGAGAAAGCAAGTTCTGTTTTCCTAAGATTACTGCAAAGCTTAAAAGAGATAACATTTGTAAATATCTCACTATAGGAACCCAACCATATAAAAATATCATATATGAATGTAGCGGTTCCACATCTTGATTAATTTTATTTATTTATTTCTTTTCTTCTTCATTATACTTATTTGCTTCTTCAAAGATTCTTTAAAAATCAAAGAAAACCACTAATCAAATCTTTGGTAACTGAGCTCCTCACAGCCTCAAGTTCTTGGGTCCTACAGTAATGACGACCTGAGTTTATCTTAAAAAAACAAGAAAGAGGAAGAGGGTAGCCATAAATTTATAGTTTGAAGAATCTTAAAATCTATCCACATCATATTCCAAATCCGACTATTTATCACCTCCAGCTGTCTCGGTGCTCCGTATCGCTGCAATTGTTTTCTTTGCTTTTTCCTTATGACCACTAAATTCTATTCTCCATCAAACAGAGGGATCCTTTGTAAAAAGTAAGTACTGTCCTGTCCATCTACGGCTCCACCTGGATCCCTGGAGTAGATGCCAGAGCTCCCCCACAGGCTCTGCAAAATTTCATCTCCTTCCATTTCCCAGCTCATTTCCTACTGTGGCTGTTTTTCTCCCACCATCAGCCAGTCCAGCTCAGTAGGCTCTTGGTGTTCTTGGAGCATGTTCAATCCTAGGACCCTTTGCATTTACCATTCCCTCGGACTATGTTGCTCTTCCCTAAAATATTTATATAGCTCACACTATGACTCACATTAGGTCTGTGCTCAGGAGTTCTTCCTTACAAAGTCTCTTCCTTGCTTCTCTTTCCAAAAAAGTCAGCCCTTTTCGCAGTAGGAAAACAAGTGACTGCTTTATCATTATTTTCTGTAATCCCATATTGTCATTGGACAGATCATATATTTTCATTGTTCGTTTGTCTCTCTCTCCAAGCCAGAATGTAAACTCTATGAGAATGGAAAATTGTGCTGTGTTTATTCTCTGCTAAATACTTTGTGCCTAAGTAGCTGATAGCAGGTGACCCAGGCTTATTGACTAAATGACTAGGTGGATGAGAGAATGAATGAATGATGGATTAGGATGAGCTGTGTGTCCGGATGAGAAAGGATGGGTAGGTACAGAATTTGAATTTGGCTTTGGTGTGCTCAGGCCTGGCTGGCTCAGAGGTGGTGGCTTGGGTCCTGTCACCCGGCCAGCTGACAGATGACACCACAACAAAGGCATGTACTAGAATGAGTCAAGTTTCGGAATGCTGGAGAACCTCCACATGTCAGGATGACCTTGAATGGGGCATCTATGCTTCCTTGTTGTGTATTTCTCTCAGATGGTTAGCTGGAGGTCAAGGCCTGAGTTAGTGTGCTTCCTGGTCCTAAAGGATACACATGAAGACTGGGGGAGTTTTCCCTAACACCTTGCTGGGAAGGCTGAGCTGCCTTCTCTGTTTCCAGTCTTTTTGGGTCATACTTTTGGTGCCTTGAAGGGGAGAAGTACCTGTGTACACCTGCTATATTCCTGTAAATGTTCTCTAGATGCCAGAGAGTGAATAAAAACACTGAGAAGCGAACTAGGACCTAGGGGAGATTTGATGGCTTCAGTTAGCATCGCTAGCTGTGCTGTCCTTACTTCTGGGTCCCTGCCTCTCTGGTCCCTTGGCTCTGCAGTGACTCCCTCCTTATGCTGTTATTCCTACCTCCGAAGGATGTGGGCAGTTGGCTCAGAGCAACATCATGGGACTGCTTTCTCGCTTTGGAGAATGTGTTAGAAAACATCTCTCCTCTCTGCGGAGGCTTTGGGAATGAAGATGATGAGTCAAGTTGTAAAGAAAACACATAAAGAGAGGTGGGGAAAGAGTCAATTTTTAAATTTAACTTCACTTTCTTTTATTCAGAAAGGAAGCCTTTTGTGTTTTCTAAGCAGGAGGGGAGGCTGAGGGGGCCAGCCACAGCAGGAAACCCCTTCCTGGACAAGCTCTGTGAGCACAGCCTCCTGTGCATCCCCATCCCCAAGAGTGACAGTGCCCTCCTGCTGCTGCCGCCCTGGGCTCTGAGCATATGCGGTTCTCAGCTCTCAATCACTGGTGTCACCAATTGTTTGCTTCAAATTGTCTCTTGTTTTAGTAACAAAAAAAAAAAATGACTTTTCTGTTGTTTTCCTGACTACATCATCATTAGTGTACCCAACTAGAATATTTTTTTGTTATATGAAAATAGGACTGCCTGTTCCATTGTTCTAAGGATGTTTTTCAGTGCATAAAGCTGAAAATACTGATTTTCATCTTTCTCTCTCCATATATATACATATACCTATACATATATACAAACATAGGTATAAAGTCATATGTATATACATTAATATCTTTGTCTAATGTTTTTATCTCACTTTGTGGATTTCCTAAGCATGACCATTAGGACACTGATTTTTTTTGTTGTTGTTGCATATGGGAAACGTCTAATGAGTGTTGAATAGTTTTTTACTTGGTCATTTTGTGTCATTAAATATCTACCTTTAGCTAAGGTTTAAATTTTGGAATTCATATAACTTCCCTGCAACTCAAATTCTTTATACAAGAAGAAATCTATGTTTGGTAGTTTATTTTAAAACTTTAGGCCTGGAACCCAGCATTAAATGTTTAAAATAGAAAAAAAATCTTTAATCTCATTTTTTAAAAGTTTTTCAATAAGTATCAGACCTGACTCACAACATATAAAGTGCTACTCTCTCAACTCATCTTCCTGGCCTTCAGACAGTCTCTCCTACTCTTCGAGAGCGGCCCGGAACACCACTGAGCTCATGTGTGCTGCTCTTAACAAGATACCTCAGACGGAGACATTTCCAAATAGAATGACTTTATTTCTCATAATTGTGGAGGCCAGGAGACTTGGTATCTGGTGAGGGTTTGGTCTCTGCTTCAAGGATGGTGCCTACTTGCTATGTCTTCATTTGATGGAAGAGTAGAGGCAAAAGGGATGAATAGTCTCCCTCAAACATTTTTATAGAAGCACTAATTTCATTCATGAGAGCAGAACTGATCACTTGAAGTTCTACCTCTTAAGACTATTGCACTGGAGATTAAGTTTCAACATAGATTTTGGGAGCAAATAGCGTTCCAATCACAGCAACAATGAAGGAGAAAATAAGCCTGTCTTTCCTTGGAATGGCTAAGTAAACGATCCTTGGAATTAATAAGTAAACGATCCTTTGGAACTCAAGAGCTGGTGGGGAAGAGATTTTGAACAAACAATAGTCATACATAATGATAATGGTGGATGCTAAGTTGCTCTCAGGGTACAGAAGAAAGAAGTACAAAACCTGAGAGAAGTGATAATGGAGAGGGAGGGGAAGCTCCAGGAAACTGCTAGCTGGGCCTTGAAGGAAGGGTAGAGCTCATTCCCAGAGACTGGAAGGGAAACCCAAACATGGGAATACAAGACACATTTGAGGAGGTCAAGTCAGTGAGTGCGGGTGTAGTACCAAGGAGAAGCTACAAAGATATGGATGGAAAGGTTTGCATACCACGTCAAGCAATTTGGATTATATTGCTCAGAAACTGGTGCTATGAAGGAATGGATGATCACAATCAGATTTGGGCTTTAGGAAGACATTTTAAGGGGAGAATTAGAAGGGGAGGTGAGACTAGAAGAATGAAAATCAGCAGAAAAGGTCTAAGGTAATATTTGGGGGCAAGAAATGGTGAGTGGTTCATGAAGACAGTGTCCATGAAGATCCACCGATGGGGAGCAGGTTAGGAAAGACAAGATTGGTGACCCCTGGGAGGGAGGAAGCAGTGAAAAAAAGCAGCTGAGAATGATTCCCAGAAAACAGCTATGGGGGACCATTCCTGGGGTTCCTCTTGGGAAGCTGGATGAGAATGGGGATAATTCCCTAAGATGGGAAACACAGGAAGATGTATAGGAAAAAAGGGCGAGATTTGATTTGGCCTTGTTACATGAGAACCCTCTGGAGGATGCCAAGTGGAGATGTTCCACAGATGATCCACAGCCTGAAAATCACATCCACCTTAAGAAAGACTTCTTGGCTTGAGATGGATTTGGAAACGGTAAATATATACCAAGTGGCCATAAATTCTGAAACCATAGATACTGTTTTGTCAGGCATTACTCTATCATGTTCATGAATCACTTCTTATGTATTCACCTATGTCTGTAGACTTTATGACCAGCCTTTAGAAATTGGCTGGAGTCAGACAGAATACAGGTCAGCCAGCTAGCATGTATAAAGTAATAAGGAGGAGGGATTGAACATGGGGATTGGGAACTACAATATTTATACGGCAGAAGAGACTGAGAAATAACACTGGGAGTGGGATGAGATTTAAAGCCCAGGGAAGTCTCAAGGGGAGAGCGGGACTCCCACAAAGGGAAAGTGGAAATGATAGATGAGGGTGTGGAGCCATCAGCCCGACTTGCTATCAAAACTCCTTCAATTTCCCCTTCAGTGACCCAAAGTACTACTCTCTCATGAAAAGTGGTTCTCAACCTTTATAGGGTAACAAGCTCTTCCACACAGGATTAGCAGGAATGGAATGCAGGATTAGGGGCCCCGGGACTGAAGGGTCTCAGGTTAAAACTCCTCGTATTTTGCAACAAGGTAAAGCAGTTCTTTCTATAACTGCTTCCAACAGGAAGGTCTTAGTTTCTCTGTCCTTTTGAAATCTAAAACAGTGCTCTCTTTTCTTCTGAGAAAGTGGAAAAAAGAATCAATGATGTGGTAAGGCAGCATGATGTCATTAAGTTCACCAAAGCCGGGTGGGTTTTTTCCCATTACAGTGGGATTTTTTTTCTTCCCTTTTTGTCTGGTGCTCTGTCCCCCAGAGTACCCCCTCTTTTTTCCTCAACAGACCTTGCTTTAACTTAATTTGCATAGTGGTTGTTGACTGTTGTTACCCTAAATTGCCCCAGCCTATAAGACTGGAGCAACCACAGCACTTTCCGAGCATTCAGAGGCTCAAATTCCTTCCAGGGTGCTCCTGGAAAACGTTTGAAAAACGTTTTTCCTAACACATAGGACCCAGTTTCCTTATATTCCTTTAAAATTTCATTTGGTAAAGACCGCGTTTTTAAAGTACTACTTCATGTTGCTTTTCTGACGCCATCCTGTTCCTTTTCCCGCCTTTTCCCTTTGGGACGCCCCCTCTGGATTCCTTGGGTTGCCCTCTTTTCCTGAGAGCAGCTTCTACAGCTCTGCCCTTCGCTCCCAGCTCTTGTTTCATTTTTTTCTCTTGTCTACTCCTCCAATTTATTCTAACAAATATTTGTTGATTGTGGGCTGTATTTGATGTACTTACTTATCCTCATAACTTTCAACAATCTTCTCTCTGGGAGTATTTATTTTTCCAAGTAATGCCTCCCGCTCCGACGTGGTGCAGTCCCACGATTCCTACGCTGACAGCCGCATCCCTTTGATGTCTACAGCTCTTCTTCCCTTTCTCTCTCTCACACACACAATTTAGTTCTCCACGCTCACCAGCCGTCAGTTGTCAGTTTCTTGGCTTCGAAGTTTGAGCCTTCGTTTATCATCGGTAATAACAATTTTTTTTTTAAACCTCACATATCTGCCATTAAAACTCTGCTGAAAATGCTACAACCTTTCCAGGTTGTAAATACAAAATAAATGTTTTCAGACACAGATTTTCCTTTATTCTCCTCCTTGTGGTTAACAATTTGGCTTTCTTTCCTGATACTGTTCTGTCTTCTTTTATTTTCTTCTGCCCTTTGTTTTTCTCTTATTCTCTTTTTCTTTGTTAAGTGTAATTTTGCTTCTTCTGTGTCATTATTCTGTATGGTTGAATCTCAAATTGGTCAGCCTATAGGCTTTTCTATAACCACATCTTTTAGAGAGAATAAACAATATAAAAAAAAAGAAACGATACAGAATTTCACTAAATAAAACAATAGGAGCAGTTAATGCTTAAACTGTTTTTTTTCTCCTTTTTAATTTCCTTTTTTTTAACAAACCTTTTTTTTTTTTAACACAAAGCAAATTTTTATTTGTGGTTGGAAAACAGCTTTTTGAATTGAAATCTTCAGGATGGACAGACTTTTTGGAGAATGATTGTAGACCACTACTTATCCTTTTTAATTTCTTATAACATTTTTAAAACCAATTTTGCATGCTTATGTCTGGTAATCTAAACAACTTTTTGAGACATTATACACTACAACAACCACTGTTGAAATCTTATTATTTGTATAACCATCTTATGATGGGTAAATTGTCCTTAATAAATAACAATCTTATTTTTTACACATTCTATTTGTTGATTACTTAATATCATGCATTTAAATTCCCTATTTGATATCTAGAATTCTAAAAAGTCTGTTTTTCAATACCCTCTAGTTATGCCTGGCAATTTAACCAAAAATTATAATATGATGTTTAGCTGTAGGCCGGCTTGCTATCTACTGGATTTTACAAGTTGTATGTTACAACCAATCTTGCCTTCTTTTTGGGTCTATAAGGAGATTGTAATATGTCAAAATTGAGATCAGAACCATACCTTGGACTTTTGAGACCAATCTGAGATGTTGGGCAGCAGACACAGACTTGGCCAAAGCCGCATGTAGCACATCAAGTGCTTAGTAGCTTGAAGCCGAGAAGCCTTGGGAAAGGTGACAAATGCTTTAGAGTTGGGTCTGGTTCTTTCAGCTTGCTTGGGTTTTGGATTTTTCACTAAAAATTTTTCCATGTTTTTTTAAAAATCATAATAGACATATGTTTTTAATGTATCAATCAGGACGCTGTGTGGTCTTGTTTGTTCTTGATTAAAAAGCCTATGTCAAATAAGAATTATTTCAAAGTTGCAGTAATAATTGGAGCAATAAGATGGTAAGTGCTAATTAGAGGATGCGGCTTTCTTTCAGAACCAAAAATGAATCTGGTGACCACATGTGTTCTCCTCTGCTTCCTTAATGGGTGTGATGAAAGCTGTCATAGTGAGAATCGATGGAGATTGGACATATAACAACCACAGGACATGCTAATGCGTCAGATTAGAGCCCCATGTCCCACACTGACTGCAATCAGAAATCTGAATGTCCAACACTGTTTTCTTACTGGTGAGATTCATGTTGCAAGTGACCTCATCCCTTGGCGATACCTGGACACCATGGTACTGATGATGACCATGTCATCCCCCTGTCCCTGCACATAGGACATGCTTTTGCTTACTCTTCCCCATTTTGAGCTCTTGGACAACAGACCATACATTATTCAGGTTATTGCACTTGAATGATAGCCATGTAAAGGTTTTCTCTTTTAGCTTGTTTAACTTTCAAAACTCAGACCAACTGAGATAGAAAAATGATCTTGAGCACTAACTACTTTTATTGTAATGTTTATTTTTCATTTTCATTTTCTTTCTTTCTCCTTCCTTTTGTTGTTGCTATTGCTGTTGTTCCTTTGTGTGTGTGTGTGTGTGTGTGTGTGTGTGTTTGTATGTGTAAAAATTTTGTCAGGCATATTAGCCAGTAAGAGAAAAAATCTAATGCTTTTGGTCAGTGTGACTTGATTCTGTCCTTCTGTCCTTTGAGGATAGTCATTGTGTTCATCATAACATATTAAACATCTGCTTCTCTGTCCTCGTTCATGCCTTTCTGGCCAATTTCCACCAATTTCAGTAGTTTTTGTGCTTTTTTAATGCGACTGTCTATATGGATTAATAGTGATGAACACATCTCAGGGGTGATAATGACTAGCTTCTATTTAAAATTTGGTTGAATTCTATTGCACTTGACAAATGTGTCTGAATGTTAAGGAAAACAGAAAAAAGGAGCGTGGTAATGTGTTCATCACCTTACTCATGGGAAAAATAAATGCTATAAACAACTCATGAAAATGCAAAGCATACTCTGTGTGCTGCACAGAAAGTGAGTGGGATGAGAAGAAGAGGGATGTGTTATAAATGTCTTTCTGAAAGTCTTAAGGGAAGGTTGTCAGAATCTGCCACTCGCAGCAAGGGAGAAGACTTAGCGGAACACTTAGTCCTGTCTTCAGAATAGAGTGTGTTTCTCTGGCTAGTTGCCTATGAGGCTAAGTAACGTTCCTTTTTGTTCATTATTCTGCTAACTTTCTAGAACATATTTTTAACTACAGAAAATCTATTTTATTTTAAAAATTCACTTATGAATTAAGGCTAGCAGATGCTTCCATTGGGATGTTTCAATGTTATCTTGTTCATGAGAGAATAAAATAGAATGCTCTTTTTTTCCCTGCATATATACTCAACATTTTCACTCCAAAGAACTGAAACACCTGTATCTTTTATGCCCTTATAGCAGAGAAATGTCTTTTTGGACAGTCTAGGTTCTTGTTTTAGAGAGCCAGATTTCAAAACACCAGAGACATGGTTGAGAAATGGTTAATCAAAATCAGGAATGAGTGCATTGAGATCACACTGCAAAATTAGAAGCAAAGGCCAGGCCTGAGCAGAGAGTCAGGGCAAAGGCATTGAAGCTGTGGATTCTGTGGCTTTCATTCATCCTAGGATCATATTTCCACTAGCATCCTTAATTGCCCCGCTATAGGTCCTGCTCCAAGGTTACAGTGCAGTACACCTGTCCTCAAGTTCCTTTGACTTGGGGTGCCTCTCTGCCACATTTTCTGGACTTTCCTAATTCTACATGGCAGCATCTTCTCTAGCTAGGTCCAAATAGTCCTTATGACAGATGTTCCTGTGACAACATTCAGGTTTGAAAGGCTTGCTGAATGATATAAGCAGTTCAAAACAATCGAAAACTGAACTCAATCGAGAGCAAAATGATGTACAAAAAGAAATCTAGTGATCCCTTTAAAACCAAGTCAATGAAAGTGAGATGTCAATCTACTTACCTCCTATACACACATCCTCCCTGTGGTCCCTGCCCTCAAGGTGCAGCTGTAGCTAGCTAGCCCCTCAGACTGCCCCGACATCATGATTCCAGGAGGCCTCCTCTTTGTTCAAGCAAACCTGCCACAAGTTGAGAAACATGGCTCTTGAATGACATTACTCATCTTATCTTGCAGCAGGTCTGTGGCACCCTAAACTTAACCCCATGTGCTTAAGGTTATTTATTTAACACCCTCCAAAATTTCTCCCTTATTTATTTTCTAAGATATTCTTTGTGGTAATTGAAGATTGCATTTTTATATTGACTGTTTCCAAGGTTATATTCATTGTTCTATTTTTTTTTTTAGTATTTTAGGGAAAGGTCTACAGGGTATTCAGAGTATGACTACTAGATTGGACTTGTAGTGATCCACTTGTTTACAGTCTCCCAAGAGCTGGGATTATAGGCGTGCACCATCATGCCCAGTCTCAATTGCCATTTCAGCCCACTCTGGGGGTGGGGCCAGCATGGCAGGCCTGGGGATCAAACCCCTGGCCCCTGCATCTGCTTGCAGCTGCTTTCATCCACTGAGCTATTTGGCCGGCTCTCAATGTTCTATTTTGAATAAAGAACAGGTTAATTATTCTCTTAAATGTGTGGAGATAAAAGACAGAGTGTTATGCTGCTGAAATATTATGATGAACAGAGTTAGATTCTAATACGAGGCATACTGGGGGCGTTCAGGCCTTGGCCAAATTATTTAAACTTTCTGATCTTAGTTTTCCCATCTGTTAAGATGCAGACATACTGTTTGGCAGAGATAAATGAAAGAAAACATATCATTGCCTGGAAAAGAGCCCAGGAAAACTGTATCTAGTATGACAATAGCATCAACAACAAAAATAATGGTACTTAACACTTAAGGAGTTCTTTCTATATTTTAGGGACTGTTCTATAAGCTTTCCATGTGTTATCTCATGCAATACTTTCAACAATATTATGGACTCTCTACTAACTACATTTGATAAATAAGACACAAAGAATTTAATGTAACTTGTATAATAGTTATTGCCCCACAATGACCTATAGTATCAAAAACCTTATATATATATTTCATTGATTCCAAAGGTTTATATCTGAGGCAGTGTAATTGGACATTTTATGAAATGGTGCCTATTAATAACTCTTTGAAACTCTGTAAGATTCTCATTTGGTTCTCATTGTTCAGCCTGAGAATTTTCAATTCATGCACTTTGAGTAGACCATTATTTTAACAGTTGTGGACATGTTTCAGATTCAATTAACTCTATTCATTTAGCAAGTGGTCTTTTTCTAGGAAGTACGCTAGAAACATAAAACAACAATGTTTGAAGCTAATTGTTGCTAAATAATTTGATGACCTTTTAAGGGAGGCAAGTAAGGTGAGGCTTGATTTATATTACAACTGAAAATGAATTACATTACTGTGCTCATTACTATGCATGAGTGGCATTTAAAGCTAGTGCCCTACCCAATTTTTGCATTACTTAAATATAATCTTAGACATGATTTCATAGGTCACTAAGTAGATTAACTTTTTTTGTATTTTTTAAAGTGAATACAAAATGATAACTTTAGTGTATATATTTTCTTTTGTTTAGATAGCAGAATTAAAAACACATTTACATAATTGACTGTTTTGTGCTTAGTAGGGAGCTGCTGTAGTTAGGTAATGATCATAGTTTCTTTCTGTTCTTTTGACTCAACTGAAGGCCTGAGATGTTTAAATTTTCTTATCGGAAAATTTAGGTAGGGGGCTGGCCAGATAGCTCAGTGAATTAAAAAACCTGCCAACAGGTGCAGGGGCCTGGGGTTTGATCCCCGGGCCTGCCGTGCCGGCCCCTCCCCCAGGGTGCCCTGAGATGGCAATTGAGACTGGGCATCATGGTGCACACCTGTAATCCCAGCTGGTGGGAGGCTGTAAACAGGTGGATCACTACAAGTCCAATCTAGTGGTGATACCCTGAACACCCTGTAGACCCTTCCCTAAAAAAAAAAAAAATTAAGTAGTTTGGTATAGTATTCATGGTCCTAATAGTCACCAAACAAGTAAATATTATGGTCAATGTTATAAAAAAGTATAATGAAAGTCCAAAAAACTTTTATCTAAAAATATCCTGAAAAGTTAGATACATATTAACTTCATAAATTTATTCGTGGGCCTAGTGATATTTTATTACTTATCATAATAAACCACAATCTTGTGTATATTTTATCATATTTTTTAAAAAAACCATTTATTTATTTATTTATTTGGTCTCACTACGCAGCTCGGACTTGTAGCGATCCTCCAGTCTCAGCCTCCCCAGTGCTGGGATTACGGCCGTGCACCACCACGTCCAGTTTCGGTGGCTGGCACAGCAATACAGTACTAGGGAACAAACTCGAGTCCTTGTGTCTTCCAGGCAGGCGCTTAGACTGCCGAGCTATCTTCCCAGCAATGAACACATTTTAAACACAGAAACATCATGAAAAGCCTCATTAGAAGTAAAGAAAATTAAGAGCTTTATCTATGTTTCTTAAACATTACAGGTAATATAATCACCAGGAAGAATAATATTGTAACATAATATTAACAAGTTGATGATGAAAGAATTTGCTTATGGAATGTAGTGCACCAGTAACGATAGACACACGTGCCCCTTCATTTTCTTATTTTGATAGAGTAGAGGTTCAACAACTTTATGGATGTTCCTTCATTTGTAATTATCATTGTGATGCTTGTTTTTGTTTTAAAGGACTGCTGGAATACATTCTTACCTGAAAATTGGAAATGTGGGCTTAAAGATCTGACTTTTTTCTTTTGGTGCTGTGCTGAGGCTTGAGCTCAGGATTTTTGCATGCTACACATGCGTTCTACTTTATAGGCAAGTGCTCTGCCACTGAGCTTATCCCCAGCCCTTCACCTGACTTCTTAACTCCAAATTTATTGCGAATGCAGGAGGTGTCAGCAAAATCCAACTCCTCGAAGAAGGATCCATCCAACCAAAGTTTTACTTAATTTCCAATAAACGTGGGAAGGTTCCAACTATGATTTTGCTTTCTTTGTGTAGGATATTCTCAATTCCACAAATGTATGAGCCAACCAATATGAGTGCCCTTGTTGCTCTTCAATGCTAGGGGAAAAGGAAACTCATGGTGATGTCGCTATCTGAACTGAAATACATTTATAATAGGCACATGGCATATACCCATATCCAAACAATATATACACTGTCTGGCAATTGTCTTCATTTTTAAAAACTAGACTTAGTGACATTTAATTACAGATAGTGAAATCCATCCTTGTTAAGTGTGAGTTTGGGACAATGAACATTGTCACATATCATCCCCACAGTGAAGAGAGTAGAACATTTTTATCACCTGTGAAATCCTTCTTGCCCCTTGCAGTTAACCTCTTCCTCCTACCCCATCAGAAGATCTCTGATTTCATTTCTCTTCTATAGATGTTTCTTTGCCAAAATAAATCTCATATTAATAGAGTCATTGCAGACTAGGAAGCTTTTAGTTTTTCATCATTTAATAGGAAGGTTTGTTGCTGATTTGCTCTGTGTTGTTTTTGTTCTCTTCCTGGTTCTTTTGGCCTTGGGTACCAGGAGAGATTAAGGAAGGGAAGTGATACATATAAAGATAAAAACAAAGAGGATTGTAGCATGATAGCAATATGAGAAGTGAGTTTGGATGGAGCAAATTGAGTTTATCTGCTTTTATCTATGGAAAGAAGTAGGTAGCCAAGTTTTGAATTGTCCATTCAGTATGAGTAGCTTTTTCTCTATCAAGGTTATAATAAAGACATGTGATAATGTATTTCATTTTCCTATTTATATAAAAAGGGATATTCTTAGACATTTGGTGACTTTGAAATACTTTGTCCATTCCATACCTCTGACCTCTTTTAGTAGGGCTAATCTGTTTTTTTCTGTGATGAAAGGGTCTTACTGTTTTGGATCTTGCCAAAGGGGAGACACAACAGGAACACTAAATTATTAGCTCTGGGACCTTGGGTGTATCCTCTCTCTTTTTGAGTCTTGATTTACTTATTGGAGGAACGTGGATGAACAATAATATCTTTCTCATTGTAAGCTGTGAATGAGATTATGTAAATAAGATATCTGGACATACCAGAGAGGATCAGAAAAGACAGTGAATGTTAATTTGAATTTTTTTTTTTTTATGGTAAAAAACACATTGCCATTAAGTCTCTTCAAAATACCGCCCCTAGTTTCAAACACTTATCGCACTCTTCTTGCTATTTTCTGGGAAGTCCTCTTTTGTGACTTTACTAGATGTGATAAAAATATAATGAACGTTGCTGCCGTGCGTAGTCCAGGGAAAGGCCGGCTTGCAAAGACATCGTGTGTGTCCTTGCCCAGCTTGTTCCCCGACCTGACACTGTGCAACTTCTAGCTGTTCCCCAAACTCAAAGTGACCTTACACGAGGCGAACGCTCTGAGTTGGTTCTGAGCATGGAGGTGGCCACACAGCACAACTGAAGATACTCACGAGAGAAGACTTCCAGAACCGCTTCAGAAAGCGGGAGTAGTGATGGGACGAGTGCACAGGAACTGAGGGGAATATTTGAGATTCGTGAAGTGTTTTTTACTGTAATAATTATTTCAAAAATTTAATTATTTGCCATGTTTTTGGGTCCTACTTCCTAAAAAGCAGAGAGAAAATGCTAGCATCCTTCATCTTCTTCTTCTTTCATATGTTGTATAGAATTAAAAAAGAGAATATTTTAAGATAATCTGTAAGTACAAGGTCCGGAGTTCAATCCCTAGTACAACAAAAAACAAAAAACAGAACAAAACAAAGGAAAACAAAACAAACAAAAATAACTATGGGTTTTGTCAGTATAGCCTAATAGCTGTTACTTGACAAAGAATCTATTCAATTAAGAAACAATATTTTTCAGTGTAAAAAATTTAAAAGATATTGTATTTATCTTTTTTTTTTTTTTTTTTTTTTTGC
>NDGN011320449.1:0-15789 GCA_002564285.1 Tympanoctomys barrerae | reverse complement strand
TTGAACTCAGGCCCTTGTGCTTGTCGGGGAAGCACTTATTCCACTGAGCCATCTCCCCGGCTCCCTCTATGTTCTTACATAGAGTAACTGTATCGTGGAGATTATACGGCAGCATTATCCAGGACTCAGACAGACTATACTCTGCACGGTGGGTGGGAAGGAGCATCAGATCAGAATCAGAACTTAGTCACCTAGCTTCATGTCCATTACTTTTTGTTTGTTTTTATTTTTTGTTGAGACACAGTCTTGCTATGTAGCTCAGGCTGGCCTTGAACTCACTATGTAGCACAGGCTAGGCTTGAACTTGTGAAAACCCTCCTGCCTCAGCCTCCTGAGTGCTGGGATTACAGGCATGCACCACCATGCCCAGCATGCCCGTTACTCTTTTGAAACCAGGTAACTTAGAGGACAGAAAGTCTCTGGAAATACTCATCATTAAAGTGTCTTAGCCAGGCACAGTGGCACATACCTATAGTTTCAGCTACTGAAGTAGAATGACTCCCTAAGCCAAGTTTAGGACCAGCCTGGGCAAAACAGTGGGACTCTGTCTCTTCTATAAAATAAAAAAAACATTGACTTGCATTTAAAACTTAGCCTATTCTACTTTATTTCTCCTAAGTTACACGGACCCAGTACAGTACATTTAAGATCTTAACATAGGCTAAGTGCAGTAATATAATCTCAGGTACTTAGGAGGCTGAAGCAGAAGGATCACAAGTTTGAGGCCAGTTTGAAGAACTTCTTAGCAAGACCCAGTCTCAAATTATGCTATGGGATGGGGATGAAGCTCAGTAGTGGACCTGTCCTGGGTTTGATCCCCAGTACCAGGAAGAAAGAAGAAAGAAGAATGAAGAAAGAAGAAAGAAAAGGAAGAGGAGGAGGAAGAGGAGGCGGCAAAGAAGAGAAAGGAAGAAAAGAAAGGAAGGAAGCAAGAAAGAAGTCTTGACACAGGACTTATCACTGCGACAAGAGTAAGTCAAAGTTTTACCAAGAAAACAAAATTATTACCATATGAAAAGCTTCATAAGACGTGCTCTTTTCTTTTTTTTTTTGCAGAACCGGGGATTGAACTCAGGTCCTTGCGCTTGCCAGGGAAGCGGTTACTCCACTGAGCCATCTCCCCGGCCCAAGACGTGCTCTTAATACACAACCTGGCATGCTGGCACATATCTGAGAACCCAGCACTCTAGAAGGGTGAGGCAGGAGGATCACAAGTGGGACCCTAGCCTGAGTAATGCACTGACGTAGCAAGACCCTATCTCAAAATTAAAAAGCCCTGGGGACATAGCTCAGTGAGAAGGTTCTGGGACCACTCCCTAGTATCACAAGAGGGAAAAAAGGTTATTCTAATTGCATGATTCACAGATACACACATTAACAAACACAAAGATGTAATAAGAATTAGAAATGTATGCTATAATCTGATTCACACTGCCATACCATAACCATGAGAAAGGACATTATCACATGTTTCATAGCTTCCAGGCTAAAATGGTTAGCTTCACCTCCAAAAAAGTCTATTAATTGATTTACTTTTTTCTTGTGAGTATAAGACGTACAGGGGAGCTCAAATCATTAGAAAATGGCATGACCAGATAATTAGTACAGCCCAGAAGGCTAAGACTCTGATGTGCTTCCCATCACCTGACCTAAAGTAGACTCCCCCTTAGTGAGCAGAGTGTACCACAATCAACTGCCACATATGATTTATTTGCTGAGCATCCATTGCTCTAAGCTCCATAAAAGCCCAGATTATCTTATCTATTCAACAGTGAAGCTCCAATGCCTGGCATAGGGCTTTATACAGGGTAGACGATCACTGAGCCGCTGTCCAATGAGTGAAAGAATAATGTAGAAGAACCAGATAGACTGGAAACATCTGGCTTTTGTGTTTTTGTTTTCCCATGAAAGTAGGGCACATATTCAGCTGATAAATGTTTAGGTAGCTGCAGAATAAGCCTAGGAATACTGGAGCATCTCTAGCTGATGTTCGAAGTAAATGGCCAAATTTTATTTCTAACTGCTTTCTATCTGACCCTTCCAAACCAATAACTAGTATTCACTATGAAAGGTCAAGTTTGCTAGCAATCTAATGGAATCAATTCAGTAAAAACCCTCTTCTGGTGCTTAGCAACCTCAAATATCTTCTCATTGGATCATATGTGGTTATACCTGTATTCAAATGCACAACAACTCCCAAGAATTTACAAGAAAACATAATGGTCTCTGACACCTTTTTTTCTTTGCCCTCAGAATCCTGGAAGCAGTAATGTAACTGAGCAACAGCTTTAGAGAAGCTAGAGTTTAAAAATATGGGGAACTCTGTACATTACTTAGCTTCTCTAAGACTCAGTTTCCCCATAAAACCACAAGGAATGCCTGACTTCAAGGAAACTTTCACAACTAAACACCTAGATCCCCTAAGAAGTCCCTGGCTATAGGTGCAAATGCAAGTTCAGATCCTTGAAGGCAATTTATAATTTCTCTTGGCTTGGGGGCTCCAGGAAGGAGGGAGACGAAGCATTTTTAGTATCTCCATCAATATACAAAAGATAACTCAGGGGCTGGGGAGATAGCTCAGTAGAATAAGCGCTTGCCTGGCAAGCACAAGGGCCTGAGTTCAATCCTCAGTTCCACCAAACCCACCCTCCCCCCGCAAAAAAAAAAAAAAAAGATAACTCAATACCGAATGAGGAAGGAAAAGGCCAGGGTGGGGAAAAAGCCCAGTATCTGACAGGTTGAGATACGTTCTATGCAAGTGAGGTAGCCCTTGGCCACATGTGGCTACTCACATTAGAAATGATGGTAGCATGGATTACAACGTGCTCTAAGTGTGAAAAACCCGGTTTCTAAGAGCCTGGGGCGAGGGGGGAGTAAAATATCTCAATAACTTTTTACAATTAGTACTGCTGAAACTCTAACATTCTCTTTGTATTGTCCCTCCCTCTTCGGAACCGGGTATTGAACTCAGGCCCTTGAGCTTACCAGGGAAGCACTTAATTCTACTGAGCCATCTCCCAGCCCCTAACACTAATATCATTAACCTACTGGGTTAAATAAACTGCGTTATAAAATTTTATTTCACCTATTTCTTTGTACTTTTTTAAGGTGGCTGCTTCAATATTTATAATTACGTATATACGTGGCTCGCAAGATGGCTTAGAACAAAACCTGGCATTCCTCACCGCTCTCGGGACGGGGGACTCCGGACGCCCCATTTCGCAAAACGAGCGGCCTGGGCGCAGCGAGGCGGGACCGGCTGCCACCCTGGGGACCGGCTGCCCTAGACCGCGCCCCTCCAGCCGCACGTCGCGTGGCCGGCGGGCGCTCCCCGCGGAGAAGGGGAGCCTTGGCCTTGAGGGAGCGCGGCGATCCCCGGCGAAGCCCAACGCGCCGGCTCCCCGCGCTCCGCTCGGGCCGGGCCCGCCCGGCAGGAGGCCCAAAGGCCGCCCTTCCGCCTCGCGGAAGTTAAGCTCTCGCCGGACAGTGGGGACCTGCTGGCCTGCGCGCTCGGCTCGCTAAGCCCCAGCTCACCTCAGCTGCCGATCGTACTTCTGTTCCTTAAGCAGCTTCTCAGGCTGCGCCATAGCTGCGCCTACCCCGGAGCCGCCACCGCCGCTTCTGCACGCGCGCAGGCGCACTGAGCGTCCGTGGCCACCTTGTGCGTGCGGCCCGCAGGGGGCGCCGCTGCGGCACTGCGCACGCGTCGCCGTGCTTCCCGGCGCGCGCTGACGCTCGGTGGGGGAGCCAGGCTGAAGCCAGGCGGGTCCCCGGCTCCGCGGTGCGCTGCTGCTGGTGTACCGGGCGGGAATTGTTCCTTTTCTTTTAGAACCTCAGTTTGCTCACCTGTGCGATGGGGATGAATTGGTCATGGTTGAATAGGTCTTTTATCCTTTTTTCGTGGCCGACTCACGGGGAGGGACTGGAGTGTCACGTGGTGGTGGTGGGGGAATCTGAACTGTGGTCCCAGCACGTTTGCCTAAACTTGCCTAACCGGGAGCTTTGGACCGCTGAGCTATCTCACCGGCCCGGGTCTTTTTATCCTTAAATGAGATTTTAAATACAGAATATCTTGCATGGATAATTTTCATGGTCATGATCATTTGTTGTTCACTGGTTCCTTTCACCCGTTCTGTTCTCCTAAGGCCTGTTTTGAGCCACAAGAGCAGTTGTAGAACAAGACAGTAAGTCTGGACCCTGGGCTTGGACAGCTCACAGTCCTCTGAGCAAAGAGTGACAGTATCAAACAATATGACCCTCCTATAGAGGGAAGCTATTGTCCTGGAAGGCGAATAGAGAGAGGCCCCGCCCTAAACTTCTGCAGTAATGCTTCATGTGTGGGAATGGAAGGACATTCTAAGCAGAGAGAACAGCAGGTGTCATTTCTAAGAGACAAAGTAGGCTATAGGTGCTAGTGAAGTTGGTCAGGTGAAGGACAGAGTGATTACGGGAGGTGTGAGGGACAGCAGAAGCTGGCTTATGAAAATAGAAACAAAGAATTTTAGGGCTGGGGATATTGCTTAGTGGACCCTGGCAAGCACAAAATCCTGGGTTGGATCCCTGGTACCACAAAACACAAACAAAACAGTTTAAAACTTCTTACTCCTGAAAAGAAGGTTCTCTGAAAGAGGAGCGACGTCCTCTGGGGATAAGTGCCAAGCAAGGAGATTATTCCATGCGGAAGGGAAAGAAATAGAGCCCCAGTGACCAGCAGGCAGAGATGAGAATTCCCTTCTCTTATAGCCCAGACTCTACAGACATCTTCAGGTTAATTATTGCCTGAAATAAGGTAAAGTGATCACAGATTCCCATGGCCCACCACTAATCTCTTCAGGGTGGAGAGGGGAAAGGACACAGTGTGACAGTAATGACGAATGCACTTCCCCTGGGCTTGGTCTTCAGGACCAGGGTGGAGGCTCCCTCTCTCGTGATTTCCCTGACTCCCACCCAGCACCCATGGAACACAAATGATGTGAGATAGGTGTATGAAGCTTTCCCAGCTCTTTATGTCCTATGCTGTGACATTTCCTTCTGCACTTGGACCGATGAAATATAAAGGGATAATAAAATACACCCAGCAATGTATGAAGGTTGAAAGGTGGTAGATGAAAGTTTGCTGCTTACTCTCTCAGGTTCATTGCAGTCAGAGGTATCATGAAAGAAATATCCTCAAATTTGGTGAACAAGTATGTGAAGGTATATTATCTGTAAAAGAATGTGTGATTTTGAAAAGGGAAATGGTGTCTGTAAAGGACACCTCAATATATTAGTTTCCTAGGACTACTATAACACAGTGCCACAAACTAGACGGCTTAAAACAAGAGACATGATTGTTTCACAGTTCTAGAAGCTGGAAATCTGAAGTCAAGGTGTGGCCAACACTATTCCTTCTGAAACATACAGTAGAGGATTCCTCGCCCCTTCTAAGTTCTCTGGATTTGCTAGAAATCCTTGGCTTGCAGCTGCAGCATTATAATCTCTGCCTCTTTTGTGCCATGGCCTTCTCCCCTTACATCTCAGTCTGTGTCTCTTCTTTTAAGAACACCAGTATGGGGCCAGGGAGATAGCTCAGTAGAATAAGCGCTTACCTGGCAAGCTCAAGGGCCTGAGCTCAATCCCCAGGTCCACCAAACACAAAAAAAACCCACCAGTACCTTTGGACTGGGATCCACCTAATGACTAAGACTGTTTCCAAGTAAGATCATATTCACTCACAGTGGAGGGTAGTGGCTTCAACCATTTTGTCAGGCATCCAATTCAACCCATGAAAGCAGGTAAAGGTGCATGTACAGGAGCAGCGGTAGCCGGTTAGACACATCCTGTGCCATCAGAGAACTCAGAGCCCATTGGTGCATTTTTCTTATTGTGGAAACTAGAGGAATTAGACCAAGAACCTATGGCTTAATTCATTAGGGGCCACTGATTTTCAAAATGTTGTCTTGGACCAGCAGCATCATCACTCAAATATTCGTTAGAAATGCAAATTTGTTAGGACAGGAAACCCAAAACCTCAAGTAAGCTTAAGGTGTACTAAACTAATGAGCCTTCTAGGTGATCCTCAGGCATGCTCAAGTTTAAGAACCACTGAGCTAGACCAACTGTCCACTGAACAGGTGGGAAAACTGATCCCTGTTCATTGAGCATTTAGTATATGCCAAGCAGGCCCTTGATGTGTATCGCCTCTTGTGTTTGCCCGATGGAGTTGATATCACTGCTCACCCAGGCAAAGATTAAGGTTTGGAGATGGGGAAAATAAGAAAAATTAAGATATTAGAAATAAATATTCTAATAGAACTAGCCAGACTCCTAACACAGTTTCATTATTTTATTCATTCTGGTTGGTCTCAGCCAGGGAAGACTGGATCTATGGGCTCCCAAGAAGTTTGGAGCAGCCTACAGGGAGACCAGAACCCAGAATAGCTGTTTAGCCTTGGCTGCTGCCTCTCCAGCCTTGACCACCACCTCTCTCTGCCAGCTTTTGACCATCCCTACCCTTACCTTTTGCTCATTGGCTGGTTCCTACCTCTCCCCAACCGTATAAGCTCCCGGAGGCAGCAGTGGGTCTCTAATGTTCATAATTGTATCGCCCATGACTGGCCCAGGACTTGACATCTAATAAGGCTTCCATAAATCTTTGCTGAAAGAACAAATTTCTGAAACTATTTTTATCATGCAAGTAAAAGCCTTGACAATATATTTCATCTAGCTTGATAACTGTACTCCTAGCAATTTACCCCAAGGGAACCATCAGACACAAAGTAAGATATATAAATAAGAATGTTCACTGCTGTGTCACAGTAATGAAAATTGGAAATAATATGTACATCAGAGTGAGCAATGTGTGAATATTTTAGTGTCAAGTTATCCAAAATTAATGAGATGGGAAAATACTTGCCTAGGGAATTAGGTGAAAAACTACATAGATAGATAGATAGATAGATAGATAGATAGATAGATAGAATTTTATATAAATATATGAAATATGTAAATACATATGGAGAGAGAGAGAGAGTGAGAGAGATGACTTTTTGCTGATATATAACAGAAAAGCCTGTCAGGATGGTCACTGATAAGTTAATGACCTTTGGATAGTGATAAGACCAGTTATTTAAATTTTCTTCTATATACTTTTCCAGCTCTTGCAAATTTCCCACAACAAACAAGTATCACTATTAAAATTGGAAAATTCACGTCTGAGGATCTTAAATGTGACCAACAAGCTAAAGGAAGAAGGAAATAATAAAGGTCCTAGCACCTGAGGATTCCAGCCTTGGTACCAAGAGTCATAGATATCACCTCATCTGACTACCTTAGTGGTCTGTTCCTGTCTTATAGATTAAAAAGTAAAAAGCAGACTCAGAGGAGAAACAGCTTTCCCTCGGTCACACAGCCAGCAGTGCTGGGAGTCAACCCAGAGGTCTAGGTGGGTTCACAGATCAAGCTCATTGAATCCTATCGCATGTACACATACACACACTATTAGCAGTGGATCTTTTTTTTTGAAGTGGATCATTTTTTACGGGAGTCGGTGCTGGAGGTCAGAACCAGGAAATCTGTTCTGAGGTTTTTTTGTTTTGTCTTGTTTATGTATTAAAAGGAGCAGGGCTCCTAATGACCCACTGCTCATATACATAAGAAAAGTTGGGAAGGAGGGATGACTCGATCTGTTGGTGAAGTGTTGGACATCTGGTGTTTCAGTGATGTGCACAGCAGTCCCCTGGGCAAGGCAGGGCCAATTCCCAAATCACCTTGTTGTCGAGCAAAAACACTGCACTTTTGAGAAAGGCAGTGAAATCTGGCCCAGCTTGTGTGATGAGTAGGTGCGACTCCGCAACCCGCTCTCCTCTTCTTCTAGTCCATCAGTCTCCGCATCCCCTCCAGCAAATCAGGAACCTCTGAGACCAAAGAGTAAACCTGCAAGCAAAGAAATCAATTTATCTCTAAGGACTGCATGGGATAGTAACCAGAGGAGTCTGAATGTGAGGCACAGGCTCCACCAACTTGACTAGAGCAGGCTGTTGGGCATCTGGCACTCCCTCATTCGAGAAGGGCACAGGCCACCGGCTCCTCTCACCTGCTTGAATTCCTGAATCCTAGGGAAAATTGCTGAAGACGGGGTTTCAGGAAGAAAAGAACTAGATGAACCTTGATTTACTTGCTAATGAGGCCATACACTATATATATTTAATTCTGCCAGAAGATCCAAAGCACCAGTGTGTCCCTCTCACCCCATCCTGCCCACCCCTATCCTTCCCTTCTCTAGTCTCTTTCCTGGAGGCACAACATTCTACCTTACTTCTTTTTTTGCAAAACCAGGGATTGAACTCAGGCTCTTGCGCTTGCCAGGGAAGCGCTTATTCCACTGAGCCATCTCCCTGGCCCCTACCTTACTTTTCCTAAGTCTTTCTCATTTGTATGTTCACAAATGAGAAACAACTTAAAAACCCACTTTCTCTCCTTCCTATGATTTTAGAAAATGTGGAATGAGAGGCCCAGGTCGAGTTGTCACCTTTGCTGTGTCTCTCTCTGCACACCCTTAGCCATCATTCAACCTCTCTGAATCATGCTTTCTTTATCTGTAATGGGGCAAAATTTGCCATGTGGATGAAGCAGGTTACAAAATCCTATGAAGAGTTCCAATTTTTGGGTTTTTTTTGGGGGGGGGTTCCATTTTAAAAAAAAAATTCTTATAAAAAGGCCCATATTGCTGGGAGGAAGAAGTGGGCCACACCTAAATCCCTAAGGATGTTGCAACCCCCCTCCTAATGAAAGTGAGACTGGCTTCAATGGGAGACAGAGGATGCAGGCCTACCCTCGCAGCATGCCCTTGTCTTCCTGGTTTCTAGGTTGGAGACCTGGAGTTTTTACAATGTTGGATTCTCTGTCACTTGCTGGTCTTGAGAAACCCCTGCTGTATCTCCTCTAGCATCATGGGAGCCAGGTAAATAGGATGGCAGAATTCTCCCAAGGTCAATTAATAGCAGGGCCTGAAATGGCATCTTCTGGTCAAGGTCTGACAGCGGACATCTACAGATGGTCCTGTAGTTCCCTTTGGGCACAGGTCCCAGGGTGGCATCATTTGTCTATCCTTGCATCCATCCACCCATCTGTTTATCTTTCCCTGTGAAGGCCTAGCCAGAGACAAGCCCTGTCATTGGCACAAGGCCACATACTAAGATGAATCAGATTGGGCTGGCTGGAGCCAGTGGGTGGAAGACAGAGGACACACCAGGAGGAGGGCATGACAAGAACCAGGGCTCATGGGTGGGAAAATGTTGGGTACTGAGGTTGAGTGCATGATGGTGGGCTTGAGCTCCCAGCTGGTGTGCTGAAGGTCATAGAGAAGCAAGAAGAGGAAGCACTAATAGAGGGACAAGCAAAGAGTCCTTGAAGGAGGCAGGAAGTTGTAGAGAGACTGACAGGGAGGGTAGGAGGTAGGGGCATAGACATCATTCTGTGGGGAAGCCAGCTGGTGCCTGTGGGTTTGTCTGGCCCCTTTGTGCACTGGTTCATGTCACTCCTCCCCACTCCTACATTGAGGCTGTGGTTCCACCCTGAGCCAGAGGTTTGGACTGTCAGGCCTGACTCCTATCTCTTCCAGGGCTCTTGGAGTACCCACAAGGCTCCCTTGCACACAGTACTAAGAAGAGATGGTAAAGAGCACCTAAAGTAAGGATGAACTGGGGACTGAATCCCTCCCGCCCTGGTTGGATGACCTTGTGCAAGTCACCTCACCTCACTTCACCTCTTTGATGTCCACTGTACAGCTAATGCAGGCAGGCAATCCATATGGTAAGGGGAGCTCAGGGGGCAGTAACACAGAAAGGATACAAAGTTTGACTTAGAACCTTCTACAGCATTTGGCAAACAGGGACCGCTCCAGTTCTGGACACCTCACTCCAGTATCATGGTCAGTGTAGTTTAAAGGGGACTTTCCATCCCCAAAGAACCCAGGGCCTAGAGCTCAGATTCTCGATGGTGGCACTTCCAACTCAGAGACAAACCTAGAGACAAGTGACTGTGGAGGAGTCATGCAGCCCTCTTCAGGGGCTCTCTTGTCATGGTGCCCCCATCCCAGAGTCAATACAAGCAGCCAGCAGGGGAAGGAGAGTGACGCGTCTGGTGGGAGGGGGGGTGGGAGGTGAGAGGAGAGGTTTACCTCTTCTCGACCTCAAATCTGGACTCCAGGCTCCATGGTCCTGCAGAATGGGGGGAGGGGCAGGGCCAGCCTCTCACCCTGCTGGGGGGTGGGGGGGCGGGTCCCCGGGGAGCTGCTCCTCCCGCCAGCCGCTGCTTTAAGAAGCTGCTCCGCTGCAGCGAGCGGGGGCCGGAGCCGCAGCCGGAGCAAGCGGACTGAGCCCAGCCGGCAGGTGCACGGCTGCGGGGACAGCAGCGGCATGACCGGCTGGGGCTACGGCCAGGACGACGGTAGGCGCACAGCCCCGCCCGCTCCGACCCAACTGAACTCTCCCGGACCCGCACGTCCAGGGTGGATTCATGAGCCTACCACCCCAATGCTCCAGTACCCACCGGGTCCCAGCTCTCCTCTAGCTCCCAGAACCCGGCTTTCCTGCCTGGCCCCAGTCCCGGTTCCCCAGCGCCCCTCTTAAAGTCCCTGCTGCTCCCTGGCACCAGCCACCAACCAGCGACCGGTGGCAGAGCTCGTGTCACCGCCACCTCTGCGCAGCCCCCGCGACTACCGCGCTCGCTTGCCCTGATCTGGCCGCCGCACTCACGCATCCCCCGGGCGTGCGCGGCGCGTGGAGGTGGCCCAGGCAGTGGGAGGCTGTTGCGGTGGAGCGTGGTGCGCGGGTGTCTGTGCGGGGCGCGAGCGCGCACGACGTGTGAGCCGGGACCTCCGGGGAGCTAGGCTGCGCGAGGGCAAGGGCGCTGTGTCCTCGGGAGATTTCCCCGCGGAAATGCCCGGGCTGCTGCGCCGGCTGGTACGTGAGGGAAGGGGCACTTGGGGGCGCACGCTGTATCTGGCTGTCTACTACGCAGAGCAGGATGTTTGAGCAAGTCAGGTGTGAGGCGTGGGAGTCCATACCCAGACTAGCCTTCTGGTCTGACCCGGAAGATAGTTTCTCCATCCTGCCTCAGTTTCCTTAGAATGTAGAGGAACTGAGGAGAGGCAGACGGTGAACTAGAGGCTTTGAGTGTGGGTCTGGGGTACATCACCTCCCTTTACGGTGCTCTTATCAAGCAGTAGTAGGGACTGAGATGAATGGTGAACCCACTAAGATCTAGGCTGTCAGGAGGGGAACCCAGTCAGACAGGGGTGGAGAGAAGATGGAGTGTCAAGGAGAAAATTCTCCCAGGTCCTGCTTCTCTGGAGAGAAATGGTCATTTTGTGATGGTGGGTGAGAGTCCTGGCCTAGTCTGGGGGGCCCAGCAAATTGCAATGAACCAGAAGGAGTTAGGGGGTGCTTCAGAGTCTCTGCTGTCTCTGGAACCCCAGGAGCAAAAGAGACTCCCAGATCTGAACATGCAAGAGCTGAAAGGAGACATTCAGTAAAAAGCCAGAGCCAGCAGACATAGAGAGAGGCAGAGAGAGTACAGCTTGACAGAACTCCTGGAAGATCATCAGCCCCCAGTCAGCTTTTGAGTGCTTCCCCCCAAATCCACATCCCCTCATGCCAGCCCTTCCCCCTAGTTCTGACCACCAGCTTGGAGAATCTAGTGACCTCAAAGGCCAGCCCCATGGGCCTAGTACCCTCAGGCAGCTCCCTCTAATGCAGCCAGATCTGGATTGTCCAGTCTGGGAGGAAGGAACAGAAGGACAGAAGTGCCTGCATGCAGCAGGGCTCGCAGGACTTCAAAAATAACCCAGTGGGGCCGGGCCATGGTTCTGAGTCATCCATAGGGGACACAGCTCTGTCGGCACCTGCTGCTGTTTTCTCAGGAAAACTTAAGAAGCCAAAAAGGGGGAGAAGCACCAGCCGGCAGTAGCTCTAAAAATAGGCTGCATCTCAGGATGTTCCCCAGGGAGATGCTGAGCCTCTAGGCTGCAGATGGAGCCCCTGGGAGGCAGGTGGTGGGTGCCCGTGGGTGTGTGTGCAGGTGGGTGCATGCATGCGTGCGTGCGTGTGTGTGTGTGTGTGTGTGTGTGCGCGCGCATGGGTATGTGCTTTGTTCTGGTCCCTTTGTGCAAACTTGGGTTTCCAAAAGGAGGTATTTTTGTGTATGGGTGCATACCTATGTATCAGATGTAGTTAGCAAGGTCATGAGTGTGTGTGTACACACATGTTCTAGGGCTGACCACTTTGGACCTGGTGACCCATGTCACTATGCTCATATGAGTGCCAGACCTATGGACTTGTAGGCAGAGGCCTGGGGAGGTGGCTGGAGGCAGTAAGATATACATACTGTGTGTTTATATTGGTGCATGTGTGTATGCTTGCACTTACATGAGTGGCTCTCAGTTTCCTCATTGTGCATCCTGGTTTCTACTTCACACGGTGGTGGTAGGGAGCAAATGCTTGTCACAGAGTCAAAGCTAGGTTGATGTGAGTTTTTACTGTTATCATCACTAAGTTTGTCCAACATATAGAAAGAGGCTAAATATTTGATTTTTTTTTTCTAAGACAGGGTCTCACTGTGTAGTTCAGGCTGGCCTTGAACTCACTGTGTATCCTAAGCTGGCCCTAGACTTACAGCACTCCTCCTGTCTCTCTGTCTTGAGTGCTAGGATTACAGGTATATGTCACCACACCCAGCCAAGGCTAAATATTGGATAGGATCATGTCAGAAACTTCAGATGTCTCTGGGTGTGTGTTGAGATTCAGTTCTGGGAAGCCTACGGTTATGGAATGCTCTCTTCCAGGCATTATCTTTCCTCATCTCCTATCAGCACTGGAAGGTGAGTTCTATTTGCTAGACATGGAAATGGAGGTTGAGGTGGTGCAGTAGCAGAGCTGGGATTAGAACTCCAAGCTGTGCTGCTCCAAAGCAGGGGCTCACTGGCTCACTGGAGGGATGCCAGGGAGTCAGTCTGCCAGAGCTTCTCTTAGCCTGCATCTCAGAGACTCTGGCTCAACTGAGTCCTTGCTCTCTCCTTCCCCACAGGTCCCTCAAATTGGCACAAGCTGTATCCTATTGCCCAGGGAGACCGTCAGTCACCCATCAACATCATATCCAGCCAGGCTGTGTACTCGCCCAGCCTGCAGCCACTGGAGCTTTCTTATGAGGTCTGCACGTCCCTCAGCATCACCAACAATGGCCACTCTGTCCAAGTAGACTTCAATGACAGTGATGACCGAACCGGTAAGTAGCCAATGGAAAAACCCAGCACCTTGTCTCCACAAGGTCCTGTCTGTGTCATGCAGGCTCAGAAGGAGCAGCTTGTTGTGGTGGGAAAGGACAGTTTTACCTCTCACCAGCTGTGAAGCCTTGGGCTAAGTGTCAGTCTCTGCTTGTGTAAAATGGGAGTGATAAGATCACCTAGAGGTGAATGAAAAAAAAATGAAGTGACATTTGTAGTTCTGTCACATAGCACATGCTTAAGAAACATTAATTCCATTTATTCCCATGCACAAAGTGCTGCAGATCAGGTTTGTTTTAACTGCCATTGTTGATCTGCTTTGTGGCCCAAAAGCCAGCCTTCATCCCTGCATTATGTTTGGCCTGGAGAGAAGGAGGATGAGGTGCTCTTTGTGCTGGACCCATTTCCTACTTCTCAGATGCTGGGACAAGACTGGCTCAGCTCCAAAAGTCTCCTTTCCAACTCGCCCATGACCTGAAGCTCCCAGCCTCCCTGGGCCAGAGATAGGCCTGCGAGAACTTGTGGCAGCTTCTGCCAAGGTCGCTTTGCTCTAGATCAGAGTCCAGGTTCTTCAATGATAAATTCCTAGGCAGAGGCCTTGGAAGTATTCTGTAGTGAAGAGATTTTGTCCTAATGATTGGCCTATGGGGATTTGGAGTGGGAAAAGTAGGGGCTCTGCTAAAAATTTCCCATGAGAGAAAGTGTCTGGTTTCCCACCCTCACATGAAAGCACTCAATGAAGCTTAGCTCTCAAATAAAATAATTAAAATAAGGAAATGAGAAAAAACAGAACTTTCATGAGAAGAATAATCTAAGTGGCTTTAATCCTGAGTTTTCTAGTAGACTAGGAAAAGAGAGAAAATCAGATATATCTGTGGGTATAGAAGGAAGGCAAGCAGATCCTCAGGAGAGATGCACAAGGCATTTCCTGTGTTGACGTCTAGGAAGAGCCTCTTACGCTGAGCGTTGGGGAGGGGACACAGTCAAGATGACTCTAGAGAACAGTCTATGAATGAGTAGTTTTCACATGGCTGTTCATTCCAGCAGCCTTCAGAGGGCTTTGCGAGCTTAACTCAGACATCAGTAGCTTAATGAAGGCCACTGTGGAGGGGTCACTCAAGAACTGGCCTTTGGGTTGCATTTAGGCCTGGGTGGGGCTCCCTTTTCTGCTGTAATGGTAGTCAAGGAGCCAGTGGAAAGAAGAGTGACCCATTATGGGTGACTCTGGAGGTCAACTGATGTCAACAGATTCTCAAACACTTAGTAAGTGCAAGTCAGTGGCAGTGGATTCCATGGTCTGCCATATGTAAGTTAGGGAGGGGGTTCCCTTCTCTGGGGCCCTGGTGAGACAGTCTCAGGCAGAACCACAGCCCTGGGGGTGGGGTGGTCTAATTGTTTCCACCCACTGGGGGATGGAGCAGCTTGACAGGCCCTGCCCACAAATGCCTCCCATTGTCATCCTCCAGAGCCCTGGACAGGCTCTGTTTCTCTCATAAACCCAGGCATTAAGGCAGGCAGCAAGGAAGGGCCTCTGGCCTGGTCTGGCTTGGCCTCAACAAGGGGCCCATGGGGACAAGGCCTTGCCCTAGTGACCCATCATGGAGGAGCCTTGTGGAACTCTGAGCCTGGAGCCGTCACCTGATCTAGGGGCTCACATTCAGGCCTGGCTGGGCCCCCCTCCATGCCAGATCCCTTTCAGTTGGAAATTCTATCAGTCTCAAGTAGCCTTGTACATGCCCCCAGCTCACCAGTGATCAAGGTGACAAAGTGATGAAACCAGTACAGGTAGACACCTCCCAAGAAACCATTTACGCAGGAGATGACACTGAGGGCACTTGAGTCTGTCCCAGAAGTTTGGGACTCCCAGGAGTTGGCCTTCTGCCTGGGGAAGTTTAAGGTTATTGAGAGGCAGTGCTGCCTGGTGATCAGGGATCTGGGCTGGGGACATAAGAGCTCTGGGTTCACACTATAGCTCAATGTTTTGCTCTGTGAACTTGGGCAAATGCCTTGTCCTCTCTATGCTTCAGCTTCTTCTTTGACACATAGGAATAATAATAGAGTTTTCTCATTGTTGACTACTATGAGGACTAAACAAATTAATCCTTCCAAGCTAGCCTTGGGTCAGAGCTCCAGCCATGGAAGGCCTGTTGTCAGCAGTTTCACAGGAAATCAGGCAAGAATGGGGAAAGGGGACCAGATGTTCAGACCTGTACTCTCATTTTCAGATTCCTGTGCCACCTGCAGCCTGTAGAGACTTTGGTTCTCACCTAGATTAGGGGCTACAGGGGTGGTTGGTGGAACTGACCTGAGCCCAGACAGCACAGTAGACTTTCCATATAAAAAGTGCATCCCCTTCCTTGGCTGCTGACCCAGTCCTGGCATTGCCCCACCAAGCTGTGGGTCCCCCCACACCAACTGCTACACCCCCATTCTGCCCACAGTGGTGACTGGGGGTCCCCTGGAAGGGCCCTACCGCCTCAAGCAGTTCCACTTCCACTGGGGCAAGAAGCACGAGGTGGGCTCGGAGC
>NDGN011320446.1:0-18325 GCA_002564285.1 Tympanoctomys barrerae | reverse complement strand
AATCTCCTTGATCAGAAAATTTGGGACACTACCGAGTTACATGATGTTACAGTACAGGTTCTCCTGTATCCTGAGTCTCCTATGACATCTACATGCTCCTTATTCTTAGAGAACCTCATTACAATGGATTATTTCTTGAAATATCTCTCTTTCCTTTACTGGACTGTGAGTTCCATGAAAGTGAAATTTGTGTCTCCAGTGACTTCACCTGGTGTTACACACAGGGAGGACACAGCATAATTGTTAGAACAAGTTGCTCCATTCAATCTATTCAAGTTGATTCATTTTTGCCCATTCTATTCATTCAGCCTTTGGGGATGCTCTCATCATGAAATCCTTTACAAGCTCCTATGGAAAACTTGAAAAAGAAAAACAGGATACCTCCATTCTATGAACTGAATAGTTATTGATAGTTATTGATATTGTCTTGATATGCTTTGTCTCCCAAAGTTTCATGTGTTGGAAGCTTGACTCCCAGTGTAATGGTAATGAGAGGTGAAAGGTCCTTAAGATGCAGGGCCTTGTCGTTGGTGCTGTCCAAACCACTCACAGGAGGGGTAAGGCTGTTCTTGCAGGAGGGCAATACCAAGTTGTCATATAAAAGTGAGCCTAGCCCTCTCCAGTCTCTTGCTTTCTCTCTTGTCATGTGATCTCTGTCATGTGGATTCTTGTCATGTGATGCCATCTGCCACCTGTGGGATGGCCAGCCAGCTCTCACCAGAGGAGGATGTGGTGGGGTTGGCTGATCTTGGGCTTCTTGGGTCCTCAGACTGTAAACTCAGTAAATGTATTTCTAGAAATAGACTTACTGGACTAAAGAAGCTGATACATTGAGATTCTTAAAACATAATGGCAAATTTTCACTTTCTTAGTATAATATTTGGTTTTATTGCAATTTTACTGACATTGAATATTTAGCCCTACACTTTTGCCATATAATAGTATAATCTCATTAGAAGATGGAAAATTGTGCATTTCTTTGTTTTTTAAGGAGAATAATGGGTTTACTTGTTTCTCTGTGAAATACCCCCTCTTTGACTTTTGATATCATTGGGAGCTGGAATATCACCTAAAATCCTATGCTAAAGTCTTGGTCCCGACCTTGGTGTTACTGGAGGTGGCAGGAACCTTAAAAGATGGGGCCTAGTGTTACGGATGCTCATTTATGGGGGCTGTCCTGGAAAGGAGCAGTGGTCCCCTAGCTCTTTCTTTTCTGTATTTCATTCCTTCATATTCTTTCTGTATTTAGGACCAGGTCTATAAGGTCTCACTATGTAGATTGGACTCCCAGTGATCCTCTTATTTTCAGTCTCCCAAGTGCTGGGATTGCAGGTGTCCACCACCACACTCAGTTTCAATCACCACCTCAGCGCGCGGTGCAGGTGAGGCCAATGCGGCACTCTGGGGATTGAACCTAGCCGCTGTGCTCTGCCTAAGCGGGCACTTTAGTCTGCTGAGGTATCAGGCCAGCCTTCTGTCTTTCATTCCTGGTTACGTGGTGAGTGGTTTAATCTTTGTCACATTCTTTCTGCTGTTCCATGTTGGCCCAGATCCAAAAGCAGCAGGGTCAGTTGAACACAGAGTAAAATTTCTGAAACTGTGAGCCAGAATAAAATATTTCTTTCTATAAGTTGACTATCCCAGGTATTTATTATGGTAGCTAATCTAACATAAACCTTGGGGCCTTAACATTTTTCTTATTGATTTCTAAAATAACAAAATACTACTTTTTAAAAACTCTAATGGATGATACTCATTTCTTAGAATTTTTGCCTTTATTTATGTTTATGTTTTTTGTTTTGAGGCATTAGTTTTCTATATTATACATTTTTGATATAATTATTTGCCATTTATTTAATTTCTTTATGCCTATACAGTGTAACACTATCCAAAATTTAGAAATTTTCTTATAGTTTTACTATTTGTTATTTTGAATTAGCTTCAACTGTAACCATTTGGAAATTATTTTGGTACTTTTTAAGTGAGAACTTCAACTTTTTCCTATTAATTCTTGGTGAATTCTCATTATAAGACTACAGTTGTTTCCATCTGTCCTGCTTAATGAGTGTTGAAAATATTGATCTCATAGCTTGGTAGTCAAGGGGGACTCATTAAACCAGGGAACCTGATGAAAAACAGGAGAAGGATCACTAGCGATTACTGCTAGTTCATTGAGTGTCATTTCAATGTCTGAGGCACTGGGGTGGCAGAAGCGTTCATGCTTTACTTATTCTAACTCTTAGTTCATGCCCCTGTAGCTCATTTCATGGTTGTGGTTCTGTCTACTGAATTTTCTCCTGGGATAAGGAGTGCCAAACATCACTGTGGACTGTTAGCACATGCCACGTGAGCCCCAGAAAATTGTTCCAAAACAACTCTATGGTGAACTTGGCTATAAGGCAGATCTACATCCAGCTCTACCCTGACTCCAGTAGGATGAGGAGTGGAGGACAGAGATTACACATAAGTATGCTCATTGCGTTGAGTGGGAAGTCAAGTAGCAGAGATAGCTAACTTGAGGCATATCATCCTTGGGATGTGTGAGAACACTGAACTTGGTTAATAAAGAAAAACTCCCAATTTGTTTATTTGAACAGTTACTGCAATACAGCTGGTCGCTTATATTCTTCTTCATGTTATATTCATTGATTCTTTAAACATAGAATGTTTAAAGGGGGCTTGTTGCCAAGGGGGCTCTTTTTAAATTGTAATGAAGGAGACAAGGAAATTAACCAACAAAATATAAAAGCAAATAATATACCAATATGATTGAAAGTACAGAATGGAGTAAAGAAAAGGAGAGACAACATGGTTTTTGTCATGGAAGAGAAATGAGGTGCTGAAATTTCGAGAAGATGGTCTAATGAGTATCTTGAACATTTGATTGTGACCCTGAAGTGCCTGTATAGATTATGTGAGTAGCAAAGGAAGAAGGAGGTGGGGGGATGGGGAAAAATCCAGAGGGGAGGAGGTGATGTTAGCATTGGCCTGGTGTTAGGATACTGTTCCTCATGTTCAGAGAATAAGTGATAACAGGCCCTGCCTCTGTGTGCAGCTAAGCCATGGTTCTTGGGGAGATAGTTCCAGTCCATGAGAATCAGGACTTTGGTTCACAGAGTAACTGACAAACACATTCTGGCATTTGAAGAGTGAAGGTTTCACGTGTTGGGCGACGTGCTATCTAGGGCAGGGCTAATCCATAAATAACGTCCCCAGACCTTCTACCTTTGAATTCCTCTCCATCTTTTAGGGAGAAGCAGCCTAGAAGCCAATTCTGCTGTACAGAACATGTTGATAGAATAGCTGTCAAAGGGAATAATGGTAGCTGAAGAAAGAATACGAGCTAAAGGGGATAAAAATAGAATTATTTAGACACAATAATTTGGGCCAACAATGTTACTTCATTGCTGTATAACAAGTTACCACAATCTGGGTGCTCAGCAGCAGTACTCATGCATGAGCTTGCTGTCAGCCAGCTGTCTGCACATGGCGTGGGATGGGGTCTCTGCAAGGGCCTCTTATGGCTGTTGTGCCACCTGAGACTCCCGTCCTTTTTCAAGGCTGTGCAGGCTGTTGGCAGAATTAACTTTGGGTCACAGGCTTGAGCTTCTGTGATATGGATGAGTCTCACCTGAATACCATTCTCAGTTCTCAGTGATGACCACTGGTCTCTGCCATGTGACTGGCTCCCCTAAGTGGCCATGTGCCTTTGGAGACTAGCAAAAAAAAATGTTTCTGTTGCTTCAAATCTCTAACATTCTCTGATCTCCAAAACCAGATTTCAAGGGTTTATGTAATAAAGTGAGGTCTGCCAGAATAATCTCCCCATTGACTAAGGAAGCTATTTGATTAGTGGCCTTAATTTTATGTGCAAACTCCCTTTCACCTATACTGTAATTTAAAAAAAAATGTATTTAGTACAGGGTGTACAGGGTCTCACTTAACAGATCGGACTCATAGTGATCCTCCTATTTTCAGGCTCCCAAGTGCTGGGATTACAGGCAAGTGCCATCATGCCCAGTCTCATTCACCATCTCAGCATGCCCCTGGGGTGGGGCCAGTATGGCATGCAGAGGATTGAACCTTGGTCCCTGTACCTGCCTAAAAAGGTGTGTTAGTCTGCTGAGCTATCTGTCTGGCCCTTGCAATGTGAGTTGTTAGCCGTCATATCCTCAGGTTCTGGCTGCACCGATGGGATGGGAATTATATGGACATGTGTGCCAGGGTTGGGAATTTTGGAGATCAACCTAGAATTCTACCTTCCAAAAGCAGCCATATCATTGGGTACTGAGATCCCTGTGTTCAAAGGCATGCTGGGATATCTGATCAGCCTGGTAAAGTCTAGTTGCAAATTTTGCTTTGTCCTCAGTAGTGCACCAGATACAAAGAAATGATGTGAGATTTGTGAATTGGGAGCAATAGTTGCTCCTTCCCTCATGGTAATTGTCAAGGGATATTTAACAAGCACTGTGGTAGTAGGCAAAAACAGGGCTTTGGTTTAATTACTTCTCTGTAGGTGTACATTGGTTTAAAGCCATAAAGATAGCACGAACTCATAGACGAGGCTTTTGGAAGGTGATTGAGGCATGGGGCAGTGTAGCTGGCTTACTCTCGGGAGACGGGGTCTTGTCAGAAGAGGTGGGTCACTGGTCCAGTGTCACCTACAGAGGTACAACATCCTTTTCCAGCTCTTCTCTCCTCTCTCTCCTTCCTGGTCACTGTGATGTAAGCTGCTTCCCTCAGCTCAGTCCCTCCTTCCTCACCACTTCTGCCTGGAGCTGGACAACTATGCAGTGAAACTGTTTAAAAAAAAAAACTGGTGGCTACAATAAATCTCTCTTATTTTAAAGGATCAGGTATTTTGTCCCAGCGAGGAAGAAAGTGACTCAGACAAGATGGGAAGACATCATAGATAGTGTAGTGATTTTGATCATTTAAAATGACTCATTTGCCAAGCATAATTTCATTTTACATACGCACTTACTTCATTCAGTTAGGAGGAGTTGATGTATAAATGGATGAGAGATAAGGAAGTGGAAAAGGAGTCAGGGCACAGTTACATTCCGGGTCACAGACTAGAGGGAGAAGGAGGAGAGCCTCAGAAAGGACCCTGCACTGTGTTCTCTGGGGTCCTTCTTTGTTATTTGGAATTCGCAGCTTTATTTTTATGGTCTTGCTCAAACTCCCCAGCATGAAAGCATGATCCATGATGAGGCTCTTTGTTCATGGTATATACGGGAGCCTGAAGGAGGGGGCTGGAGGCCTTTTCATGGTCCGGTCTCTCTTGCTTTCCAGCTCTTTCACCTCTTGCTTCCTTGTGGAAGCATTTATGGAGTACGGCGTGGCAATCTGATAAATGTTTACAGTGCGTGATGATCGGATCCGGGCAGTTAGAGATTCTATCTGCTTAAGCATTGGCCATTTCTTTGCGTTAGGAACCTTCAAACTCCTCTCTTCCATTTATTTAGAAAATGTACAACATATTGTAAACTATCGTCATCCACTGTGTTATAGAATGCTAAAACTTGTTCAGCTCGACAGTATCTTAGCACACACTTTAATGGGTGTTTTTATTTTGTTCCTATGTCTGTCTTATTCGTTCTTGCTGATCTGGCTGCACATAAATACTTCTTAATGTTTCTGGTCTTTTTGATGGATCCTGTGTATTTTCCATAAGCTATGATCTTGCTTTCCACGATGTCCTAGGTCATTACTCATGCGTAATTCATAGTATTTGTTGTTTGAAGCAAACGTAGCATGTCTCCATGATTCTTTTATCATCAAGTTTTAAGTGTCACTTGTTTTTTGATGTTATTTTATTTTCATGATAAAAAAGCAATGTGAAATCTATGCCGGATATTTTCTAACTATCTCATAGGGTCAATGTGGCATAGAAGGCACTGGAACCTTTTCATCTTTCCTAATTGAAGTTTTATACCTGTCAATTAGTAATTTCCATTTTACCTTTCCCTCAGTCCTTGATAGTATAATATAAAGAATTAATTTCTAAAGTACATAAAACTCCTAGAACTCAGTAGCAAAATAGATTGACCCAGCACTAACATGACTTAATGCCTGAGTAGAAATCCCTTCAATGAAGAACTACAAATGACCAACAGGGAAACAAAAAGATCCCCAGTGTCTCCAATCATCAGGGAAATTGGAATCAAAGCCACGATGCGTTATCTCTTCCATCTGTTAGGATGGCTGTTGTTACAAAGACAAAGGTCATTAAGGATGTGGAGAAATTCAAACACTGTTGGCTACAGATGAGTGTCCAAGATGGCCCAGTTGCTATTGGAAGTGGTGTATATTAGCCGTACAGACCAGAAATCCTACTAGTGAGGATTTCCCCAAAGAAGCTACATCAGAGTCCTTTTGCTAACTTAGCTAACTGCATTTTATCCTTGGACACAACAATCACCTTTATCCTACATTTATCTCTGAGTGTATTAGTCTATGTACTTTTTGCCCTTCCTCATAAGTTTCCCAGTTTAAAATATTTTTATAATGAGCATGTATTAATGTAGCCATTGAAAATTTGTCCTTTTCTTTTTTATCAGTGCATAGTCATTATACAGAACACTGGATTTCACTGTGGTATTTTCATATATACATATGAAACTTCTTGACTGTATTCAGCCCCCATAACCCTTTTCCTTCCCTCCTCTTCCCCTGGTTCTCTTCCTGTTGTCTAACAGTTTCCTTCCTTCTTTCTTTTCTAAAATTATTTTTCTTTCTTTATTTTATGTGTATTTCAATTTTTGTTATTGATACAGGTTCTCACTGTGCAGTTAGGACTTGTGGCGATCCCCCGTCTCATCCTCCCCAGTGCTGGGATCTCACCTCCTCAGTGCAGGTGTGCGACTCCACAGCCAGTCTCAGAGGTGGCACAGTGCACCCTGGGCTATGCGGCCAGCACAGCGCGTGGTACTGGGGATCAAACTTGGGTCCTGGCACTTGTCAGGCAGGTGCGTAGACTGCCAAGCTACCTCTCAGCTCATAATTTTTTTACAAACATTTTTAAAAGAGAATACAAAATAATGATAACAAAAATTAAAAATGATACAGGATTTCACTAAATGAAGTAATATGAATTAGCCACTATTTGTTGTATTTCATAGTGTTGTGTTCAAATTAGTTATTTAGATTACCAGATATAGGCATGCAGAATTGGAAAAAGTAAAGAAAAAAGTTATAAGATATTAAGAAGAAAGGAAAAACATTAGGTGTTAACTGCTCCTTTCCACAGACCAGCAGAAATCCACAGACGATTAGCCAAGCCATTCTATATACATACAAAGATATGTCTTTTCCCCCTCCTTCCCTCTCCCTTCTTATTTTCACGTCACCATTGTTTGACTCCACTTATGAGAGAAAACATGTGACACTGGCCTTTCTGAGACTGGCTTATTTTTCTTAACATGATGATCACTGGTTCTATCCATTTTTTCTGCAGTTGTCATGATTTCATTCTTTTAGGCTCATATTCATATCTGTCTATCTATCTATCTATCTATCTATCTATCTATCTATCTATCTATCTATTGTATTTTCTATACTCATTCATACATTGGCAGGTACTTAGGCTGATTCCATAACTGGGCTGTTGTAAACCAGACGCCCCTAAACACGGGTATGCAGGGGCTTCTATTGTTTGTTGACTTAATTCCTTCAGCTATTTACTAAACAAACAGATCTGGGTCATCTGGTCAAGCTCCACACTAACTGTCTTCTTGTTTTTGTCACTGAGACACAATACCTTGCATCCATAACCTAAAGGAAGAAAGGTTTATGTTGGCTCACAGTTTTTTGGTTTTGTTTTGTTTTGTTTGCAGAACTTGGGATTGAACTCGCAGGGAAGTGCTTATTCTACTGAGCCATCTTCCCGGCTCCTCCCCTCACAGTTTTTAGAGGTGTCAGGTAACAGCTCCACATCAGGGTGGCAGGGCAGAGCCTGCTTGTGGTGCAGTAGCAGGAAGCACAGCATGTTCAAGGGAGAAGGCAGAGTGATGGAGCCTTCCCACCACACCTCCAGAGACCCAACTCCTTCAACCACTGGTCAGAATCGCACCTCTATGATTCAACAACCTCCCCAAAGCCCCACCTATGAGCATATGAGACCTCAGGGAGGTAACACCATAACACTGTTTTCACACTGGTTGTACTAGTTGCTTTCTCACCAGCAGTGTAGAATGGTTCCTTTATCCCAGAATCCTAGCCAGCATTTACTGTGTTGTGTTCTCAATGATGGCTATTCTAACTGGGTGTTGTTATAGGGAAGGTTTGCAAGGGAAGCAGTACAGTACAGGACACTCAATCGATTGGATTGTTTTATGATAGTCACCCTAAGAATCATATACAGAGAGTGCAGAAAATCTGTCCGCAGACTAGACTAGGAGAATCTAGCTGAGGGCTTAGATACTGTGGCAATGACCTGCATGAGTCCAGTGGAAGACCTAGAGCTCATAACAATGACCCTGGCAAGTCCAGTTGGAGGCCAATGACTGACAGCAATGTCCCATGCAAGTCTGTTTCATGAATTTGCACAGGGAAGGCCCCAACATAAGTGGTGGAAGCTAGACTGTGCAAGTTGACCATCAGCGGCCCATCACCCACAAGTGCTGTGGAATTTCAGTGAAGTTTTGATTTACATTTCCTTGACCCAGGGATGTTGAACTAGAGCACAGCGGCAATGTTTTCTTCTTAGTGTTAGAACTTGGTAGGGAGAGTGCGGTTCCTGGCCAGAGGTGGACAGCAAGAATGCAGTAAGAGCCTGGGGAGCTGGTGACAGACAGCATCCTCTACCTGCTGAACTCCTGCTGAGGGCGGTAAGAATAGCTGGAGTATGAGTGTAGACTCCATTGCAAGGAATGCCAAGAATGAAGGGTGGGAAGGACAGACCCCCATTTTCATTTTTTTCTTTGGTTTACAGCAACCATTAGCACATGTTTGTGCTTCACTCATCTCAGGGAATTGGTGAAATGGATTGCATCCTGCTCACTTAACTCCTCCCCTTTCCCAGATGGCTATTCCCAGCTCCACAAAAGCTACTTCCATGTTTGCTACCATCCCTCTTTTATTTAGCTCTGTAAATTATTTATATGTTGGCCTTCTCACATCAGAGAAATCATTGCAGTTCCAGCATTCCCCACACAGCTGTCACATCTGGACGAAGAACCATGAGGTCATAGCCCCCCAAAAGTCCCACTGATGTTCCTGAGTACACAAGGTGTGCTGACCTTCAAGGGGTCATTTATATCTGGGAGCACAAATGAGAGGAAACTGCATACTAAAAAGAGAAGTGACACCCATTGATTAAAACGATGGTGTCCTGCCCACTCAATCTCATAATCAGCATTTCTCATGAGAGTCCTATGAGCCTGACATGATTCACGGAGAGAAAACGGCAGTCCTCACTGGATAATGACTTCCCGAAGTGGCACAGAAGCAACTATCCTAATGGGACCACGGATGCGGGCTCCTAGGCGCATGCACCCTCTGCCACAGTGCCTCCGTATGCATGGTGAGGGGCCAGGAAGGTACCAAAGATTCACTGGTTTACTGGTGTTTTTCTCCCACTCAGTAAGCATAAGCTTTTTATTTTGCTTGTCACCAGGGTTTGGCTTTCCCAAACAGTGCTACAAAGCACTGTTTTTGAGATTATGTAAGTATGGTGAAAGATTCTCAACAACCAGAATTAAATACAGCAAGAATATAATTTTTCTTCCTGTAATAAGCCTTCATTTACACATTGCTGTCAGTGGAAACCCATTATATGTGGTTAGATATGATTGCCATTTGCAACTCATTCATGGAAAGGAAATAAACTCAAAAGTCAGCCAGGAAAAATGTAGTGTCCCTGGTAGTGTCCCTCCATCCCCAAGATGTGTCCACTAAGGATGCTTGTGTGCCTGCACATCTGCGAAGGGCCTGGGTGCATGAGGTGCTCTCTGCTGGGGCTCAGTGGGGCATGGTATTAGGTTTTAAGTACAACTTTGGGAACTTTAATGTCCACCTTAAACAACCAAAAGGGAAATCACCGAAGCTTATCGTAAATGACAGAGCAGTGAATAATTTTGATAATAAATATAAAGTAAGTGATGGGGATAGCGGTAGCCCATGAATTTCATAGTGTGTTAGTCACTGAAAAATTACAGGAACCATAACTTTGAATTAAATGAAGCTACTCCTTGCAGTTAATGGATATCTATGTCCTGGAGAAAATTATGAATATACAAAGAGGGACAGCTTTAGGCTTTTGGTAGGCATTCTAGTGGAAGTATTGGCAAAGCTGTTCTGCAAAAGTGAATAACTGTGTTCTGTGCTTTGTTTCCTGAATGTAATGGGTATTCAGGAACTGAGAATTTACAAGCACTCACTCTGTGCTATCAAAGGGAACCTTATCACCGGGCTTGGGAGTCTATCAAAGGGCACCAGGAGCTGTAGCATATGCTGTGTGCCTCTTTCCGGAAGGCATGGCCTGAGGTCCTGATGCAGAGCCAAGTTTCCCATCCCTGGCTTCTCAGGAATGACCGTGCCGCACAATGAAGACCCGCGCATGTAGACCCAAGAGCAGGCAGAAGGCAAAACTACTCACAGCAGTAGGCGCAACTTCATGAGTACGATGATCCAGTCATTTAGACCAGCTATCTTAACTCATTTTCTTTAACCCATGAGCTAGTAGCTCCTGTTCTTATTTTCAAATAAGATGTTGAATAGTTTGTTCCTGTTCTGGGTGAGATCTATGACTCTGATATAGGACATTTTAGGTGATTTTATGCATGATAATATTTTAGTGAAATGTGGCTCTCGGATGAGGAAACAAACTAAACAGATTGATGCAGACTAGCTGAAAGAAATGTGGAAGTACCGGAAAGTGTAAGGTCGAGCTTAGGGCCAGACCAGGTCTCTCTGTGCTCCCTTGATTCTGTGGGCCTTCTTATGTTTCCTTTCTTAATGATAGCCATTTCTCCTGGAGAAAGATCATGAAATTTCAGTATTGTTTTAATTTTCATTTCTATACAAGTCAGCAATACTGACCATTCTTTCATGTGTTCATTGGTTATTGGTACTTCGTCTGAGAAATAAATGTCTACCCATTTTGGTTGCCCATTTTCTGATTTGGCCTTTTACTTTTAGGAGGAGTTAAATTTTTGGCATTCTTTATATATTCTAGATCATAGTCCTCCACCAAAAGAATTCCTGGGAAAATCTGTTTCCTATTCTGTAAGTTGTCATTTCATGGTGTTGGTTGTCCCCTTTGCTGGGCAGAAGTCTTTAACTTTGATATAATCCTATTTGTTGATTCTTGGTATTCTTTCTTTTTAAATTTTTTGGATGTTTTATTTATTTATTCACGTATTTGGTACAGGGTCTCGCTATGCAGCTCAAACTCGTAGTCATCCTCGTGTCTCAGTCTCCTCAGTGCTGGGATTACAGATGTGCACCACCACCCCTGCCTTCAGTGGCTGGTATGGCCTGCCCATGGGCCAAACCTGGGTCCTTGTGCTTGCCAGGCAGGCACTGAGACCACTGAGCCATCTCCCCAGCCCCAATTCCTGGAATTATGTCTTTGCCACTGAAGTACTTTTAAGGTAGTCCTTGTTTATCCCTGTGTGTTCAAGAGTCTTATTTTATTTTCCGGAAGGATGTGTTTCTATCTTAACATTTATATCATTGATTTGTTTTTATTTTGGTTTAATGGTTGGTGAGATATATGGATCTAGACTCAGTCTTTTGTATTTGTAACAAATGCTGGTGAAGCTGTAGGGAAATGAGAACGTAGACGAGTATAGATGGCAATAGAGATGGAGAGTCTTCAGAACGCTACAAATAATTTTATTTTTTGGATTTATCTATTCCTCTTCTAGGTATCTTCCTAAGAGTCTAAGGCATCATATTATAGTGATAGTTGCATATTTACGTTTACAGCAATACAATTTATAGTAGTTAAATCTTGAAAACAGCTCTTTTGCCTGTCAATGGATGAATGAATAAAGAAAGGTGGTATTCACACACACCAGGGCATCACTTTTCCATAAGGAACAATAAAGCTGAAGTGCTCTCAAGTAAACGGGTGCATCCTGGGACCATGATATCCATGAAATGAATCAGACACGCAGGCCTAAATGTCACGGTTTCTCTCACATGAGAATGCCAAAATAAAGAAAAGAGTGACATAAAAGAAAGGTAATAGTGTCACAGCAAATGTGCTTACTTAAGTCACCCACCGAAGGCACATGCAGAGAGGGGCAAATTTATTGGGGGCCAGCGGTGAGCACCCCACATGTGGCTGGGCACCGACCCCACAGGCAGGAGGGGAGAAGGGTTAGACGGTCCCATTCAGGGTTTAGCTCCAGGTGCCTGTGGGGGTGCTGAAATGACTCAGGATAGCTACAGAAATGCTCCCATGAAGATGGGCTTAGCTGGTGGCCAAGGGACACAGGCGCTTGACATTTCACACAGGGAACAAGCTCTCATGACAAAGCATGGCGCAGTACTGGGTTAGGCTGCTATGACAACTTTTACGAGAAACAAACTTTGAGGGAGCAAAAGCTTGAGCTCTATCATGGTTGTAGCTACCTCAGTACAGCATGACTCCAGTTGGTTCTTTCCCCCACTTTAATGGGAAAAAAAAAAAGAAATCTTGTTTTCAAATAGGAAGGGGAACAAGAGGTGAAGAGAGGGGGTGGAAAGGGAATGGAAAAAAGAAATGGAAAGAAATGTGAATAGAACTTTGCCAGATGCAAATAGGCCCAAGAGTTGAAGGGGTACAAGGGAAGGGAGGGCAGGAGGTGAAGGGCTGGGGCGTGCTGTGCACACGCTCACTCTCCGTGACAAACGTAGCACCATGTACTGCAAATATGTGCTAAAAAAGGAAAAGAAGAAGGGCCTATCTACCAGGTCCCAAACTGAGAGCACATTGTGTTGAATAAAATGAAAACTTTCCAAATGAAAGGCAGAGTTTTTTTAAAAGTGTATTTGGTACAGGGTCTCCAGCTCGGACTTGTAGTGAACCTCCTGTTTTCAGCCTCCCCAGAGCTGGGATTATAGGCATGTGCCACCACACCCACCGGTGTCCAGCTCAGTGTGCCTGGGGGCTGGGTTGGCGAGGCATGCGGTCTTGGGGATTGAACTCCAGTCACTGTGCTTGTCTAATCAGGTGCTTAGCCTGCTGAGCTATCTTGCTGGCCCTGGATAGGACGGATTAGATGTTTTATAAGGGAAGAGTGAGGCACGGCCTAGTGGTGCAGGCCACACATAGTGCTTCATGCCTATAACCCAAGCATCCAGGAGGCTGAGGAGACGGGGTGCACCTTGAGTTTGAGGCCAGCCTGGGCTACATAAGTGAGTTCAAGGTCAGTGTGCACTACACAATGAGACCCTGTTTAAAAAACTAAAACAAAACAAAACAAATAATAAGTGGAGTTTGAGGAATGCCATTCCTTTGTCATTTCTGCTTCTCTTTTGGAAATAAAGTATTCCTTGATGTGGTCTTATCCCAAGCTAGATGCTTACATGTCATTGTAGTCAAAGGCTTGCGCTTCAAGCCTTACTGCTTCTCTAGACTTAGGCTGCCGCACAGCACGTGGCAAGCATGAAGCAGAGGCTGGGAGGTGGGATTGGGTTTTGTATATTCAAAACAATCAATAAAGCAAGTTATTAAACATCTGTGTCAGATTCTATGTTTTCATATTATAGATTTCACATAGTTTTTACATAGTATTTTTTATATTAAAAATATAATCCACCCCTGACTTACAATTGTTTGACTTTTCAATGGTACAAAGGCCATATGCATTCAGTAGAAACTGTTTTTGAACTTTGCTCTTTTCCTGGCCTGGTGATTTGTCTGATGTCTGACCTTCTGCTGCGATGCTGAGCACAGTAGTGAGCCGCAGGTCCAGGCGGCTGCACAGAGTCAGCGAGAACAACCCCCGCTCCACAGCGCAGCGCGTTAGCACATTCGGTGAGCCACAAGTGTGCAGTGCGATTTTGATTAATGATATTTTCCACTTACAAGGGACTTATCAGGAAGGAACCTCACAATAAACTGAGGTGCCTGCGCATTTGTCAACTGAATTACAAAAGAAATACCTCCAGCTACCCCAAGCAAGTGCTACTTTTTAGCATTTTTGTGACTTTCAATGAAAAAATAAGTTTGAAAACTGGATGTCCTAACACACCCAGGAGTATAATTGCCCTGAAAAAATGCCAAATTGAAGCTTCAGCAAAAATAATGGAGTTCTTGGATGGATATGAGAATGATGCGGAGCAGAGAGGGCTGTAATTCATTCTGGTTTAGATGCTATTCCACCCATCCTGCAGTTAAATCCAGCTTGACATCGCTCAACTTAATTTTTAATGAAATAATTACAGTCTACAAATGAAGCAAAGCTATATTTCTATAGTTAGGAGACGCCAGACAAATAGATTTGTGGTACACAGGGGGAAGGTCTGTGAAGAATGAGGGCCTAGGTAGAGTTGAAGGAGGAGTCCTGGTTGGCACATGGTGGGGTATAGTTTAGCAAGAGCAGAGATGAGGACCTTGGGGAGACTCCCCATGCCCTCCAACTCCTCTGTCCCTCTGGGGACACAGGTGCTATACTAGGATAGATGTGTAAAGGGTGACAGAAGCAAAGGAGAAATAATCATCCATCACTATAAGATGTTCTTCCCATTTCTTGAGCTCAAAAATACAATGTGGAGGGATAGCTATTGTTGGAAGAAAATAGACTGGATATGAACAAGTTGAAAAGTTGGATGGCTTAAATGTGTGCATTAATTCACTTTTAGAAAAATGAATGCCACTATTCATTGATTATCACCCAGCCAAAGACCTGGGTGTAAAGAGGATGCCCGGTGGTGCAGCAGGATAGGTTAGAGGCTGTTAAGAAGGTTCATAATTGGTGCTGGGGAGATGGCTCAGTGGAATAAGCACTTCCCTGACAAGCACAAGGGCCTGAGTTCAATCCCCAGTTCTGAAAAAAAAGAAAAAGAAGGCTTGTAATGTATATTGTGAGACATGATAATCTTATTAAAGAAAAATAAGGAAAAATAAAAAGAATAACTAATTGCACCACAGGGGAGATCCAGGGTTCTCTTTTTCACATGACAGTCTGCAAGCAATATGTCTGCCTCATTTTCTGCCTTTGAAATAAGGAGTTTTATGAGATAATCTCTATGATCTTTCTCCATTCAGCGATTTATACCCGTCAGGTATCTAGATTGCCACTTAGCTCATTTTCTGTGAGCTCTGCATGGCCTTCCTAAGCCATGCATAAAGTTCACTGGTTGATTTGTTGGCTGATGACTGTAGCTCTAGGAGCAGACACCAGGGCCTGCAGCATGCTGGGCAAGTGCTCTACCACCGAGCCACAGGCCCAGCCATCCTGAAACTTAACCCAGTCATCAGATGCATGAGTCATTAAGAAATGGTAGATCCATGCTTACTGTCACTGAAGAATAATAAATTAATGCACTTCCAGAAAGCAGTTACAGCAGATGGAGAGCCCACTTTAATCTGGGTAAAGATCTTGTGTAAATTAATAATGCATATTTATAGGCCAGTATTTCCCAACTAAAAGCCATCTGTGTTGGAAATAAATACTGACTGTAATTCTGTAATTATTTTTATTTACTTATTTATGTATTTTAACTCTTCAATACATAAAGCCCATCAACATAGGTGCTGGCAGTTCTGTTACATCCCAGAAATATGGCTTAACGTCACGCTGGTAGGCAAGGCTCTCAGGCAGCTCTGAATTCCCTCGTTCTGCGCAGTGGAACCGGTGATGCAGGGCGTGATGCTGAACGCCTCTGCGTTTGAGCGAGGTTATCCCTCATCTTCTTCACAGCTTTCGGTTAGTGGATTTGAAAAATAATTCTTTTTTCTTGTCGGCCTTAAGCAGCAGAGAAAAATGCCTTGGCTGCCTTTAAGAACTGTGTGTAAGATGTTAGGGAGATGATCCGTTGGTGTCGAAGAAGAATCAGGACGTGAGGTCCTGAAGTGCAGAAGGTACGGGGGCAACGCTCGCTCTGGACAACGGACAGCGGCAAGGTGTTCAGCTCTCCGGCACCAGAAAGGCGCACCAGGTATCGTCCTCCAATTCGTCAGCAAGACACTTGGGAAGCGGAATCAGCAGCAAATCCGCGTCTCTGGCAGAGGACCTTCATTTTCTCAGCTAGCGCTCTCTGTCCTTAAATTCTCCTCGACACAGCTCAGGGACTGATTTCCATCCGCGGTGCCTTCAGAGCCCTTCCCCCTCCTCGTTCTCTGATTACCTGAAAATGTAGGATAAGGTCACTGCGGACACGCCTCTCTCTCTCCATCCCCTCCCCCCTGTGGGCTTCCTGCGTCCCTCTTGATGTCAAAGTGTATTTGTTATGTGGCCAAGGAATATATACCGTGGAGCCAGATAATACATAAGGATGAGGCGGAGTGTGAGAGTAAGTCTACAAACCAACAGTCCTACAAACTAACCTAGATAGGAGGGATTGAGGTGCTTGCCAAGGAAAGCACTTATCTCAGGTGAGAATCTGGTTGACTCTGCGTTAAGAGCTTGGGACAGATATGAGAGGGGAGTGGCCAGGGGCACAGCAGTGCTGTCTGGGGAGGTCATGGAAGGCCTGGGACAGATCAAGGGGACAGTTCATAAGGCATGAAGATAGCATCGCTAGTACATTCAACAATAGTCTCAGTGATAAGATGATTATTGAGAATTTAATCACTTATACCTATTTAACGATCCTTACTGTTTTAAATCTAGCTATATTCCTAGCCTTGTTTTTATTCCTCATTTAGAGACAGGGTCTTTATAATTCCTTAGATTACCTGGATTGTGCTCAAATGTATGATCCTCCTCATCTCAGCCATCCAGAATGCTGAGAAAACAGAGGCATACCTTCATGCCTAGTTGCTAACCATGGTTTGTTTATTTATTTATTTATTCATTTGTTACAGGGTCTTCTTCTTTTCCTGTATGTTGGGGGGGGGCTACAGGGTGTTCAGGGTCTCACTACTAGATTGTACTCATAGTGATTTTCCTGTTTACAGCCTCCTAAGTGCTGGGATTACAGGCATACACCACCATGCCAAGCCTCAGTCACCATCTCAGCATGCCCCAAGGGTGGGGCTGGCATGGCAGGCCCAGGCATCGAACTCCTGGCCTCTGTGTCTGCTTGCAGGTGCTTCAATCCACTGAGCTATTTGGCCGGCTCATTGTTACAGGGTCCTGCTACCTACACATTTCAGACTCGTGGTCATCCTCTTGTCTCAGCCTCCCCAGCACTGAGATTACAGGTGTGAGCCACCACGTAGGATTTCACATGGCATGCAGTTCTGGGGATCAAACTTGAGTCCTTGGGCTTGTCAGGCCAGCGATTAGACTGCTAAGATATCTCCTCAGCCTCGCTAACCATGTTCTACGGAGGAATAAAGAACAAGAATTGTTAGCACACTGCCTCAAATGATACAGATTAATGAATATTTTGCAAAAGATGACTGGAGAAAAATTATAGAAGATGTCAGGGATTAAGAATGTAAATTAATGACTTTAAAAAATGTTTCTATATGGACTAAAGTGAGTGGCATTTTAGTGAGAGCCCAGTGATGAGGCCAGCAGATTGCAGTGAGGAATGGCGAGGGGATAAGCGCAAGCGAGTTCTAGGAGTGTGAGTAAGAACACCACAGGAGTGAGAGTGAGAAGACCAAGGGCCCCACGCGTGGTCATGCGGAGCCAAAGCAGGGTCTCAGCTGCTCGGGAACTTAGCCTGAGAGATTGCTTCTGGCTCACTGAATTGACTTTCTCACTCCAGGAATTGAAACCTGGAGGAACAAGTAGGATTCATTCAACAATCTAAGGAGATGTATCAAAGCCTTGGATTGAGACAGACCTGGATTGGAAGCCTGGACCCCGGCTTTCGACCTGAGCACACTGGAAGTGCTTGGGGAAGTTGCTCATGTGTCAAACAGGAGTGGCACAGGAACCTGCTGAGGGATCTGGAAAGTGTGAGAGAGCCCGTCCTACCATCACTGTGCTGCGGGACCTGCTGTCCCAGCCATTACAGAAGGACAGGAGCTCAGACTCCTGGCATCGGGGTTCCTGGAGCACAGTAACTCTAACGTGCCAGGCGCCACTTTGAATGTCACAGATATTAGCCGGACTAAATTCATGACACAACTCACTTCAGTGAGTGTGCTGCTTTCCCTACAGAACATTTAAGTGAAGAATAAAAATCCTTGACTCTAAGGTTATCAGAAGGAAGGAAGGAAGGAAGGAAGGAAGGAAGGAAGGAAGGAAGGTAGGAAGGAAGGAAGGAA
>NDGN011320428.1:0-16700 GCA_002564285.1 Tympanoctomys barrerae | reverse complement strand
AAAAAAAAAGTTACTGAAAAATCAACTATCTGACACTTAGATATGGATATTAAAGTACTGGAATAAGGGAAGGCTATAAGTAGAATCATGAACAGAAAAATTTCAGTATAATAATTTTTAATTAATTCTATTTTCTGAAACTACTGTCTGGAGTGTTAAGATCACAGGAAGAGGGAATCTAAATATCATTATGTTGACTAGAATAAGACTAGAAGAATTTACATATTAGTTATAAAAGGCAAGGTGCACAGAAATTTAGGAGATGGAGCTAAATTACTATAGTTGGTTCCCCCCATCCACATATTTGGCACTGAGGGTCCAATAACTCACATATCAGGAATACTTGTAAAAAATAGATCGGCAGTGAGCATTCACAAACATCTTGACTTTATTCTGTATATGTGCTGCCAACGTGACCACATCTTGTCTTTTTTTCTCTGCAGTATAAAAACTAGTGGCATTGGCACTTAATTATTATAATATACATATGATTTAAAGTAGGAAGAAGCTCAAAGTTCATATGCAAATACTACTTTATATAATGGACTGAAGCATTCATGGAAGACCTATGGAGGGTCCTGGAACCAAATTCCCCCACATTACTGAGGAATAACTATGTATTTAAAATTTTTCTTTTAGTACTTACAGCAAGAAGTTTTAGTGAATGGCATTTATCTTACCTATGTCTCATTGTTCACTAGTCTATTATATATGTGTCTCCAATAAAAGAGTAATGTCTTCAAGTAAACGTCTCTAAGATAAAATTAATATAAAATCAAAAATATATCATAAATCAGGATGACTGTTCCAGTCTTCCTGAAGCAGGGGTAGTTCCTTCAAGGAGGAACCATTTGTTATGCTGCCTCAGATTCACATATTCCATTCTGATGCATGCTCTAGGTAACAGCTCAGAAGCTACTACCTCTGATATAAGAACCACTGCTACAGTATAAGTGAATATGCCCCAAAGCTTCTGTTTTATAGTTGTGTGTTCCAGGCCCCAACTCCATGGCTGCACTATAAACACTGGGACCTCAAACACCATTACTAACATTGCCCTGGGATACTTGTAACCTAAGCACTGATGCCAGCATTATTCAAGATTCCAAAGCTGAGGTCTATTGATGAACTCCAGACCCTCAATGCATGGCCACTCCATGGGCACTGAGCCTCAGATTTTTATGCTACTGCTGCCATGAGCTTGATCCAGTGCTAAGAGGGATCCCCAAAGCCAAAATATTCTCCATGGGAGAAAAAGAGAACAGGATAATTCTACCATTGTTTAGCACTAAAAACATCAGTATCTTTCATCACTGTTATTGACACCCACAACTTTCGGTCATTGAGAACTGAGATTTTGGCTGATGTTGATTTGAATTGATGGATTATACCTCTGTGCACTCATTGGAGCCAGAATGGCCACACTCCATCCAGCTCACATTTTATCAGATGTGTAGGTATGAATCCAAGGCAAGAAAAAAAGATTTCAAAGAAATTTGAGACTACTAAAGTAACACAAGCATGTTCCAGTAACTAATCCCCACAAAACATAAGACCTGAAAAATTACAAATACATTACCTGAAAAGAATTCAAAGCAATTCTTTTATAGAAGTTTAGTGAACTTAAAGGAGAACACATAATAAAATCAGAAAAATAATACACAGAAGTTCAAAAGGAGTTAAAAATAATAAGAAGAACCAAAGAGAAATTCTAGAGCTGAACTACACAGTGAATGGAATAAAAAGATGCAATAGTGAACATCAAGCGAGTAGATCAGACAGAAGAATCTTTAAACTTGAGGTGAAATATATGCCAATGACCCTTGATTGGGACTGAGCTGCGAGTTGGTGACACGGAGCTACTGGATTGGTCAGAGATGGCAGAGATGGAAGAAATACTGAAATGACTTCAGAGTCAGAAAGGAATGCAAGGAGTCATGATGAACACAGAAGGCATTCCCATCAAGAGTACCATGGACATTCCTACCACCACACAGTACGCCAACCTCATGCACAACTTCATCTTCAAGGCATGGAGCAGTGTGTGAAATTGACCCCCAGAATAACCTCACTTTCCTCCAAATTTGCTCCAAGAAAAAATGAAATAATGGTCACACCAGATAAAGACTATTTCTTGATTGTGATTCAGAACCCATCTGAATAAGCCACTCTTTTGACTCCCTTTGTCATCCCTTAATTTAATGCCCCCAAGAATAACAGCATTAATCAATGTCAAGTGGCTGGCTGCCTTGGAAGCCCTCCCCGACCACTCCAGGGACCAGAGTGGCCCAGCAGTTCCACCCTCCCTTCTGGGGGTCACTATGCTGCACCCGGCTTCCAGCAGAGCCCCCCTTGCTGCCAGATTGTCGAGCAGGAGCTGCTGAGATGCCTACACCTAGCTTCCTTCTGCCCTTCAGTTCCCTTTGTCACCCTTGGGAAAGGCTGTTTTTCATTCAACTAAAAATAACCAACACACACACACACACACACACACACACACACACACACACCCCAATTACCCTTGATCCGATTTTACATACTGTACATTTGAAATGAAATGTCACACTCATTATACCTCACAAATATATACAGTCACTATATCTCACATTTAAACATTAATTAAATTTAAAAAGATCCTCCCCTTCTTTATGAGTGGTCCTGGGGATCAATTCCAAGCCTTACACATGTTAAATATACACTACCACTGAAGGACCTCCCTGCCCTCTAAAATAAATGCTGAGCCCAAGTATAGTAATTTGAAAGCATTGAAAACAGTATAAACTCTAAAGTGTTTTTAAACCTTCACCCTCAGATCCTTTTATTGGGGACTGATCTGAAGCCCTTTGTAAGGAAGTCAGGTGTACTATGCGCATGGGATCCTCACCTCTGCTGGAGAATGTGTGGTAGCCTATTACAGAGCTGGTGCAAAGCCTGGCCTGAATGGCCCTGGATCCTGAATGCAGAAGCAGCTTGGGAGAAAAACATGGAGTTGGCGTAGTGGTTCATGCTAGTCTCAAGTTTTAACAATGGTGTGGTATTTTCACCTGTGAGGTGAGAAGTGCCAGAGAGATTTGTGTGATAAGTTTCTCCAGAAATAAACACACATGTCACTTTGTGATTGGGAGTGGAACCTCTACCAGATACTCATGTGCTTTGGCCTAGTGAAAATGTAAAAAGTCCCTGTTATGTAAGACCTCATGCTTACAGTAAATGAACGCTGGCTACAAGACTTAATACTGTTAAGATGGTGATGCTATCCAAAGCAATTCATGAATTTGTGCCTTTGCTGTCAAAATTTACTAGGAAGCAGGAAGGATTCCAAATGTTTTGATGCAGGGAAGACCAAGTGAGTCAGATATTGCCAGCAAGGTTAAGGAACTCCTCACATGAAAACTTCATGAGATTAGAAAAACAGTGGCTCAGTGGCATTAAATACAATATTGACCTCTTAAGGAATAACGTGCTGCTCATATGCCGTTTTAAGGTAAGAATGTTTTATATCTCTGTTAGTCTTCTTTGGGATCTTTGATCTTGCAAAAATGTTCAGAAAATAAACCATAAAATTAAGTAGTTTGGTTAACACCCTTTATCTTATTCTATTCCTATATTGGGTTATTCTAACACTTATTATTATTATTTTTGTACTTGGACTTGAACTCAGGATCTTGTGCTTGTCAGGAAGGTGCTTGTGCTGCTGAGGTATATCCCTGACCTCTAAACCTTATTCTTATATTAAAGATGATATCTATTATCTTGGCTTGCCTTAGACATGTATAGTACTTTAATAAAAGGAGCACAATCTCTCATGATAAGCCTTTTGATTTGTGGGTAGCATAACTGAATTCTAAGTGCTGCTGTATAGCTGTTGCCTCATCAAATGAATCAATAAATGGATGCCCAACAAGAATAAACAAACTTCAAAATCTCAAATATATTTTGACTTTGCCCTTTGCTTTCTGAGACTCTGAGATTAAGAATTTGGTGAAACTTAACAGGTTGTTTTCATGGTATTTTTAAAGAATCAAAGAAAAGTTACTGTTTCCTTTGACAAAGCAACCAAAGTTATCTCTTCCTTCGATAATTTAGATAAATTGTATTAAGTTCTTACTATTTTTATTCCTCTATAATCTGGATATATTATGCTATATATACTTTTATGTACATTAATTTTCTTTATGCTGCCTACAAATTGGAAATGTTTTCCTTGAGAACAGTTAATGTAACAAATAAGTGAAAAATTATTAAAGTATAAGAAACAGTAGGGATATGAAAGGATTAAGCATCACAATTGCAGAGAACTCAGAGGAATCATACCTGAACTAAAAAGGATAAGAAAAAGCCTTCTAGGAAAACAAGGAATGGACAGTTTATGTGAGGATTGGGCTCGAAGAAGGGGATTTGGGTTGAAAAGAAAAGAGAGTAGAATGGTTAACAGGTTCTAGATGACCTCAGTATAGCACACAACAAAAACATAGAAACAATCTAAACAATGGGGGATTTTAGTTAAAAAGTTCAGAGAAAGAACAATCTATGGTCCTGAGTCTTGAGTGAGGCCATGGCATGAGAATGTTATTAACTTGGTTTTCTTGGGAAAGATCATAAACTTGCAGAAGTCACAAGACTATGATATAAATCACAATAAAGGACATCTACAGAATTATTTCACCACAAGAAAACAAGATCAATAAAACCTGATCATCATGATATCCACCCAAACTGATTACCCAAAACACTAGTAAGAGAATACCTAAAAGAAGGTTCTAGTCACACAATAATCCATGACAGAAGTGAAAAAAGATTCAAGAAATCTATGCTCATTAAGAAATCATTTTTGTTTTTAATCACCATAGTCTACATCAGTAACCCGTCGTCATTTCAGGAACAACAATAAGTGGAAGTCATCATACATCTGACCCTCAGATTTCTCTATCTTAGGTCTCAGTAAGGGATTATAGGATTTTACACCTCCTTACTGAAGAGCCTCCCTCAGATTCATGTATCCGGCAAACGATACAGAAACCTGTGAAAGTATACCTGTCTGTTAGTATGTTTGTATGTATGTACATTTAGCAGTCCTAGGGATTGAACTTAGAGCTTCAGACACGATGGACGTTCTTTTTTATCTAATACAAATGGCTTGGGCAAACAATTGTAGTGTGCCTGCCCAAGGGTTCTGAGCTAAATTAACTGATTTAGAAAAAGAAGTGGGAAAAATTTATACTAAATAAAATAAAACATAGATTTTATTTTTTTGAAATTCCCCAATTACTCTCTCTCTCTTTTCTTTTTTAGAATGGGGATTGAACTCAAGACATTGTGCTTGCTAGGCAAGTGCTTATGCCACTGAGCTATGTCCCCAGCCCTTCCAATTACTCTTTGATTGTTATAAACTAATGACATTCTAGTAGAAATATAAATCAGCCCATTTACTAAAACCCCCAGTAGTAGGGGTTTCGAGTAGACCCATTATAGTATGTCTCACTTGTACTTCTCTTCATAAAGATCAGAAAGAAGATGGAAGCATATCAGTAAGCTATTAAGTGACAAATAACAATAAAATATATTAGCATTTATAATGTACTTCTCTCTTATGATCATAAAGCTCTTAGGGAAAATGTCCCATATGATATAATCTTAAGGATACAGAAGGAAATGCAATTTGGAATTTATTTTGATAAAATAGGAAAATGAATAATATGCAATATAATATATATATATATAGTATATGAAGTTAAATGACTTTAAAGTTAACACTATGAAAGATGAAACCACAGGCTTTCAGCTTTGGTTCAGGGTGTAATGTTCTAAAAATTATTTTGCTTATTGAAGGTAAAATCTTTCAGTATTCAGATTCACAAAATGATTAAGATGCACCCTCACAGAGTCATATATATAACTTATTTGGCTGTTACAGGGGTCTGGATCATAAAGGAGCTCATTTCTACCCTATTAAGAATGCATCAAAGCTTTGCTAGCAAATACTTAAGGGAAACATTTCACATTAAAAAAAATTAATAACATTTGTTATATATTAACAAATATCTTTAGGTAAAACCCCCAGTATTCATATTCTTAACATAACATGTCCACATTATTCCTCTTCACTTCATCAAAATCTCATTTTAGCTTTATTTTCTGTTGATTCACAGTATTTAGGTCAGTAGCCTACCTAAAGTGATAAAATACTTACTGGCTCTGAGAATGTTTTCCTTGCTGCTGCACCTGGACTGGACCTGCAGAGAAAGCATAAACTCAGTAATTGAGGATGCAAAATACAGATAGCCAGATATGCAGACTTAATGGGCAAGCTCCTGAGGTCTAGGAGCAGAGATTTCATAAATATCTGATGTCATAACATGTTAGTAAAAATGCATTATATTTGTTTTATATATATTCATCCTTTCCTTAAAAAACAATTTCTGAAAAAAAAGATGGGCACAATATCAAGAATTGGATATTTTGATAAAACCAAAGGAAATTTTTACTTATGTGCATTTGAAATTGGTACCGTAATCAATGGCCATACCACACTGAATGTGCCCAGTCTCATCTGAAATCAGCACTGCTGGCCCTCCACATTTATCCATGAATTTGACAAATCATTGTACAGAAATATTAAAAAAAAACCCTGCATCTATATTGTATAAACATAGTGCGTCAATCATTTATAAAGTATTTATAGTGTATTAGGTATTATAAGTAACCTAGGCATGATTTAAAGTATAAAGGAGGATATATAGAGGTTTTACATAAATACTTTGCTATTCTATAAAAAGGATTTGAGGATCTTTGGATTTTGGTATTCACAGGGGTACCAAAACCAATTCTCCATCAATATTGAGAGATGATTATAAGTGGAAAAATTCAAGTTACTACATATTCACTTGTAAATACAAATCCTTAATCATAAAGAATTTAGCATATCTTTTAACTAGAATAAAATTCAAGTAATAAAAATGTAATCCAACATTTCATTGTAGTCATTTTTTATTTTATTTTATTTTTTTGTAGTCATTTTTTAGTACTATATATATGCTATCGAGAGGAAATAAACTCACATATGAAATATTTTGCATTAATTCTAATAACCTTTGTGATTTGATTATAGTTAATTTATTATAATTTTACTGGTTATGAAAGATTCCATTGGAAATCAATGAAATTGAACTTATTTATTTACTAGTTGTTAGGTGTGTATGTAATTTATCAATCAGAAACCATATGGTCTGATTCAAATATGTAGGTCAAAGTGTATCATTCTTCTAATGGTTATAAAACTTGCATCAAGGGCCACAGTTAATTTTAGCATTAATGTTAATTTTAGACACAAATATATTTAAGTTCCACACCTCTTCTTCCCACTCCACAGCAGCTTGCCCCAATGGATATATGTACAAGTTAACTTCTACAGTTTAACACAATCTACTGTTGTATGAAACAACTTATGAAAGGAATGTTGTAACTTAGGGTGGATATGGTTATCCTTTCCTGAAAAAAACAATTGTTAATGTTTAAATAAACAACAATAAAAAATGTCACAAACATACAGACAAGGAGGAGGGGACCCACACATACGCATACCCCAAAAAGGAAAACAAGAGGAAAAATAATTCCACATGTTAAAGCTATTCTCTTTTGGCCCGAATTGCTCAACTAGTTCTAAATACACTAGAAGGAAGAAGCCAATCTGGAAGATAAAATTCTTACATTCTTTTACTTAGGAGTCTGATTAGAGAACAATTCTGGGCCAAATGGGAAATAAATTAATGATAGCTTAAAGAAAAATGTACAGGGAAGACATGAGAATAAGGAAAAGGGAGAGGCCCAGGGAACAAATCTAGGTGATAGAAAAAGAAAACTGTAAGCTTATAGTAGGGGACAGTGTGAAAATGGAGGATGTTCTATAATTTCTTATTAAAAATTCATACCAAGAGGGTTAAAATGACTAATGAACTTGCCGCAAAATAAATAAGCAAGTTGGCATACTATGGAATGAAAATAAGTTACACTACTACAATCTTAAAGAAGAAAAGAAACACATTAACAGACAAATCTAATAAAGAAAGAAACTATGTTTTGAAGTGATTCAAAGGACACAAGAGAATGCTAAAAGTGTGAGAGAAAAATCTAGGTGAGAGGGAAAAGAAAGGAAAATGCTGAGACAAAAACAGTTCAAAGAAGTCAAATGGAAGTCAAGAAAGTCTTCAACAAGATGTGAAACAGAAGGAGCCCAAACCCATAGCGCAAAGCAATGTTTGCGAATGGAAAAGTAGCTCCTTTGATCAGTAATAGTTACTCTTGAGTCGTAGCCTCTACTCCTCCAGAGTTCATCTTTAAGCCCTTCCAATCTAGAGTGGAGCTAGTGTATGGATAGAAACAAAAGATTTATAATGAACAGAGCAGTTCAGATGAGTAGTTTAAATTGTCTCATAAAATGCTCAAAAGATTTATCTAATGTCTACTATACACATTAGATAATGTATATAATTAAAATGGTGGTGAAAAGCTAGCTGGTTAAAAAACAAATAAAACAAAAAAGCCAAAAGCAAACCAAACAACAAAACTCTCTCCTTCCCAAGGAGGCTTAAGAAATTAACAAAAAAAATTTCATAATATGAATTTAATAAAGAAATGTGCGTTGTTTTGTGATATCCTCACTTAGAACAAGATTTTAACAGTTTTGGAAGAGACAATGGCATGATCAAAGCAATCCAATTCCTTGCATAGAAGAATTTATTCAGGTTTTCAAATTGTCAACAGTGGTATAGCCAATTTTCCCATCTTTGTTACCTTGCCTATTTGAACCAGATTTGAGGGATATCAATTTTAAAATGACATTATGAGATTATAAATATATATATTTACAACACCAAGGAAAGTGATTTTTAAAAAAACTTTCTTTACTTTTTATGTATACAGTGAATGAGATGCTCTTGTACTATGAAAGTGGTCATATTTATATTTACATAATTCTATAAGATCTCAGTATAAACATTATTTACCTAACTCACAATGGGATTTACTTGTAAGAATAAAATCATTCTCACTCTTGTTCTCACATATAAAGAAGGTAAAAAGGTCTGTCTTCAGTTTTATGGTATGTTTTCTTTGTTACCTGGCTTTATTCAATGGTGGGGAAAAAAAAAGTCTGAAAAAAAAACCAAACCCCTGAGATTCTGGGCTAATATAAAACCTGTCAGGGATTAAAAGGAAAGATTAAACGAAGGGCATGATATCACATTATCTACCTCTTTATCCTATTGGGTCATGTTATTTTACTACAATTAATATCTGATTGACTCTATAGTACTGACAAATAATTTTCCTTTCAACTGGAATCAAACTAAAGTAATGTGTATAAACAATATATTAAAGTTAATGGAAGAAATAAAAAACATGAGACATACTAAAAATAATTATTCATTACTAATTAAGATTGCTTTGAAACATCAAGTATTTATCTCAAGATGTGTTTACATGTGCAATCTAATTTTTGCTGAAGATCACATTAGCCATTAAGATATGAAATAGAAAACAAAGGAGGGAAAAGCACATAATAAATGGTATGGAACAAAAGCAAAAATGCCTTTAAAAAGCTGAGAAATTTTAAGAAACAATTATAATCTTTAGATACAGTTAGAGAAATCACTTACCTTATGCTTAGCTCATAACAAGAATAGCACAGTGTTTAAAGTCAGCTCTTCATTATGGGAGGTACAATTGAAAGCCATAGGTTATAATAAGATGAATTGCTACACAGAAATGAAGACTTTTTCAGCCCAACATGAAAAGCTAACTCTTATTGGAGAACATTTCAACTTATAGTTAATGCAAAATGAAGAATAATTGAGGGTGTAAACACCAAAACACACCAAAACATATAGATCTCACACGAAAAGGGAGAGACGGCCCAATCTCTCAGGACACATTTAATGTGAGTATAATTTGTGACATATAAGGGAAGGCACACTCTAATGGTGAAAGATGCATGCAAAATGTATCATCATCCATTTACATTCCTGCATCCCCACCCCACTCACACACACACACAAGCCCACTAAGATACAGGGAAAGAATGTAGTGCCAAGCTGTTATGAAGAAAGCAGGACACACGGAAGCACAGCAGTGGTCATGTGATTTGAGAGGTGTTCTTCCCTTAAACCATCCCATCACCATGCTTATTTTAAAGAAGCCAGGAAAAGATTCCCTTTCAATGCTGCAGTAGCTACGAGCCCCCAGCTTGAAGCTAATGTGTGGAATTTTGATCACCGTTCCCTGGGATGTCAGGGGCTCTCCAGTGGAAGCCAGATGTGCAACACCAGTTAGTGGGGGTGCAAATGTGTGAATAACAAATACCTCTTTCCTTCTGCATTTCACAGAAGTAAAGGAGGAGAGAAACAAAATCAAACTCATGTTAAGAATAGGTTCATAACAATATAAGGAAGTATAAATATTAAAATGAAGATTACATTTGATTTCAGGTTAGCACAAATTGGGTTTCACAAAAAATGTCTATTTTGCTGCTCACCAGGCTTTATTTCATAAATGATATGCAGTATGCCTCACATGGAAAAATTCAGAAAAGTTGGTAAGATAGGGGCAAAGTCAAGAAGGAAAGAAGGTATTCACTTTGATACCCATTAAGAAAATCCTATCTTCTATTTTTAGGATGACTTCACTGGTTAGGAATAACATTTTAAATTAGAAATTAAAATTTTGTTTACTTAGGAAATCTGAGAAGTACTGTAATTTGGAAAGACATCACTTAAATTCTATTTACACTGTTAAAAGTAATAAAAGGGCTACCCATTTATTTATTTATTGTATTTTAGGGAAGGGTCTACCGGGTGTTCAGGGTCTCACTACTGGATCAGACTCATAGTGATCTGCCTGTTTACAGCCTTCCAAGAACTGGGATTACAGGTGTGCACCACCATGCCCAGTCTCAATTGCTGTCTCAGCATACCTGGGGGGCAGGGCTGGCATGGCAGGCCTGGGGATTGAACCCCTGGCCCCTGTGCCTGATTGCAGGTGCTTTAATCCACTGAGCTATTTGGTTGGCCCTTAGGGCTATTTATTTAAAAAGCGTATTATTTCCTATGAGTTTTAGTCTCAACAGAGTATGGATGCTATTAGTATCAATAACAGGGTCATATCAACTAATGAGAACAAATTCCACTTTGCTTTCCTGTTATTGATGACAGTAGTTAACATCATTGATAGTCTATTATTTTAGTATGGGATGAATTTTAGTTTATGTGTGGCATCTAAATTTAGTTAGCAGATCTATAGTTACTCAAACTACTCAATTGTACTTATATTATCTTTTGTTGTTGTTGTTTTTGTTCTCATTTTATTCTTAGCAGGCCAGACTATCTTGATATTCCCTGTAACATGACTTACGTATTTTTGGCTCTTGGTTTTCCTATAATCTTAGTTTCCTCATGGGTAAAATAAAGATTGTTGTGGAGTTTGAAGGAAATTCTATAGATATATATCTCACTGATTTTAAGTTATAAAGTGGAAATGGATTGTCAGTAGTAGTTATGATCAGTGGAGCCACTGATAGTTGTGAGATGTCTCTGCAGTTACACTCCGCCTTGTAATTTCCTCCTCAGCTGGAAATGAAGGTAAGCCTTTATTTTGCGAGAAAGAGGGAGAAAAAGAGAGGGAAGGATCTAGGGAGGGAGAGAGAGAAAGAGCATAAGATCTCTGGAAAAACTTGTTTGTTTTCTGATACAAACTCTACCTGCTTTTTAAGATCCCAGCTCAGATTATAGAAGCTGTAAGACAATCTCCCAACAAGAATATCTTCCTTATCTAAATTCTTTTTAAGTGTTGAGATATAATTTATCTACCATGAAACTCATTCATTTTAAAAATATATTTTGATGACTTTTACTACAATCTAGGTTTAGGCTTCCCTAAATTCTTAAAGTATTCTATTTGAATTACTATCATATGACTTACATAGCTGTTAACATCCCAGTTATTGATATTAGTCCTCAGATAGAGTGTAGGTTCTTAGAAAGGACAAGGAAGTTAATTCTCTTTATATTTACCACTAAAGTTATTCAAACATAATGCTTTGTGTAAACACACACTAAATCTGATTGTCTACTGATCTTGCAGTAATTGTTCTTTTTGCTCTCAGCAGATGAATACTTTTTAAATAATGTACATATACAAATATTCAAAGACAAGTGGGTTATAGCTAAGAGATGGCTGGATATCCTACAAAATGATCTTGATGATTTAGACAGCACATTACTTTTGGTAGTACTTATAGTTAATGAAATAGTTGTATGTAGAGTTCAATACAGCCTTTCTATACCTAGGATTTCAAATTAAGCTCAAATTAAGAAGACTCCTTATTTTCTAAGAGAGCAGGATGTTCTATTATCTCATATGGCTAGGTCACTGGAATGGCAGAGATGATAGAGATTTTTTGTGGACCATAGTCCTTTTGACTTTAACTTTTGTACCTTTTAAAATGTAGTTAAGATTAGTTCATTTCAAAAGAACAAACTCATTGAGTATCATTTATCCATTAAAATAACACTTAAAAGGATAGAGAACATGGTATTAACTCCAACTGATAAATATCTCATGGATATTTACTCAGATTAGTTGCTTATTTATCTAACCTACAATGGAGGAAAGAAAAGATTTTATTTAAGCAACAGTAAGCCAATTATTTTACATTCTTAGAACCTTGTATTCTATTTCTTTCTCTTCTTACTTCTACACAAACATGGTGAACTGATCTAGAAAGCATTTATTCCATGGTTTGTTTAATCACTTTACTTGTATAAATAAGATACAAGTATTAGACTCACCCGAGCCTGATGATAATTCATTTGTGTTTACTTAGAATGACAGTATCACAACACATTCAACCAAAGAACTCCAAGAACTTTGGTTTATTTATGATATGAGAAGAAAGATAATGAAGGGAACATATTTGGAGTCCAGTGGTTTTCTCTTCCTAGCTATGTGACCTCGGACATAACAGCGAACATTGGGAGCTATAATTTCCTTATCTATAGATACAGAAAATTATGTAGAAACAATTATGTGAGGTTGAACACAATTTATTACAAAAGTCCAAATCTAAATCATTATTCTTATACTGATATAGATTTAGAGTCACCTATATTTTAGTATATGTGCTGTTGAAGTAGGCACTACAATTACCTATATTTTATGTAAATAGAATCTGAGGCATAAGACTAAAATATTTCCTCTAGATCATGGCATGAACAACTAAAAAACTATTGTATAATTGTTATTTTAAGACTAAAACTTCCACAAAAGGCTGAGTAAACCTCTGAGACTAGATCTGCAAAGATCAAACAAGTTCTGTGTTGTATGAGTTTATCTCTTCCACATGGGTCTTAGTTTTTTATTAAAAAAAGGGATGTTTTCAGGGGTTTAAACTGAAATCAGAGGGCTTTTGGGGAAACTTATGGATAAAAATTAGGAGTGAATTTACTGGAATGGAGAAATAAAATCACAATCTTTATAGTTAATAAACTAATATTTACTATTCCCTTTCCTAAGAAATGTAATAATATTAAAAGAACACTTAACTTCAAATTATTGTAATATTTTACAATATCATTTCAGTAACATAATTTGAAATCATAGAAGTTACTAAACTAGGTTCTAGAATAATGTATTTTAAAGAGGCATAATACTACAAAGTTTTAAAAAATATTTTGATTAACATTCTGATTTAATTGATTATCTTTATAATCCTGTATATACAATCTTATACATTAGAAGTATTTTTCTGAAAAGAAGGCTGTAGGCTTTGGCAGAGTAGTAAATAAATTCATGGTAAAGCAAGGTTAAAAACTTCTGGAATAGATAATTTCCAAGTTTTATTTGCAGGATTTTGTAGTTTTCAGAACCTTTTCCACCTCAATTGGTGGTGCTTTATCAAATCATATATGAAAGGATTTCTTTTTGTTTGTTTGTTTGTTTTTGATGCTGAGGACCAAACCCAGGGCTTCCAGCTTGCTAGGCAAGCATTCTACCACTGAGCCAAATCCCCAGGCCCTATGAAAGGATTTCTCTTTTCAAAAAATTGATATGAAATTGCTCACTGTATTAACCAATTATCATTTAATAAACCAAAATAAGAAACAAAAAAGGAATACTAATAAAGAAGATATGAAAACCTGAAGGTTAAAAACCTGAAGGTTTGATGTCTTCTGCTCACTTGCTCTTTTTCCATTGGTTTAGATGATTACTTATTACAACCATTTAAAAGTCATCATATTGACAACTGTCCAACCAAAGGCAAACTTAACACACACATAAACACACACCCTTAACTAAGCTTTGTACTCCATTTATTGCTAACAGACAGCAACACTATTATCTAGGTGTAACATACTCTTTTGCAGGACCATAGACAATATTTAGAAGAAAAACAATTTTAATACAACTTTTTCCAGGGGACCATTTTTAAATGTTATAGGACTTTCTATTGTCTTAAACCTCAGTGAGCTTTGCTAAGCTTTTGGTTAATGCGACAAATTCTCTCTCTTTGATATCTTCTAAAAGGTTACCAGGCAGGGCCTTGCTCAGTTGTTTAAAGCACCTGCTTGGGCAAACTCAGTCAGACGCAGGGGACCATGGTTTGATCTTCAGCTTCACAAGCTGCACTAGACTGGCCCTAAGGCAGCCTGAGCTAATAAAAAAAAAAAAAAAAAAGGTTACCTGACAGCACAGCTAGTGAAGTGAATTATAATTGCCCTTACATGTGAAAGCTTATTTATACTCCTATATAAGTAATTTGATGATTTTCTTACTTGTACTTTAAGGAACTATAACAGTATAGTACTGTAGTATACATTGTAGAATATACTGAAGAATAGAACAAGTTATCAAAGAAATAGATCATTCGTGGTGAATATCTTAATTTGTTTTCTATATAAAGCCTTGACTCTAAACTGAGTCATTTTCAATGACTTGTAGAAACAGAGAATCCCAGGATAGTCTCTCTTAGGACCCAGCATTTTTGATTTAATGTTGTTTGGAGAACTTTGATGTTGGTCATAAGTATGAAGAAAGATACTTATATAATGTATTGCAATGCTAAATGAAATATTTGTGACTAGTAGGGACTTCAGATTATTCATGATATCAGTTCCCAATCTTCAGATGAATAACGATTATTCTGTAGAGGGATTTATTGTTATTGTAGAAGTTATCTGGCAAGGGATATTACAAATTTTAGGGCACAAAACATAACAGTAATAAATCTAACCCTTTTGATTGCCAAAATTCTTTGTATCTAGCAGTTGAATCTATCTTTCCAATTTACTGAAGGAAGCTAATTAGACCTCATGAATTTGCACTTCCGCTTTGTTCTTGAGTATTTTGTAATGAGAACACTGACATTAGGAATGTGTTGGGGAAGNGAAAGAAAGCTGGTCTCTAATGAAAGATAGTCAGGGGAGTAGCACAAGGGAGCCAGACTGCCAAGACTTGAATCTTGACGCTATAAACTACATAAAACTGTATAAGTTATATTCTCGCTGGGTCTTTGTTTCCTTATGAATGAGTTAATATAATAGTAAGGCCTATTTATATTTAAGGAATCAATATGAACAACATATGTAAAAAGCTTGCTTAGAAGAGTATCTCTTCAGAGTGAACAGTATGTAAAGGTTTGACATTACTGTGTTGTGACTATGTCATTCTTCTGTTCATATAATGTTTTACTCTGGATCTGTAATAAAAAATGTTGACTAATTTTTTTGGTGATTTTTGATAGCTGTCATAAATAAGATCAACTAAAGTCAATTTCAGTAAGCATTTTAATAAAATGTGTTAAAAATATTAGCTTTATGAAATGCAGCCTAAGTCCTTGATAGAAAAGGTCTAAATGATCAAGTGTTTGTAATCATTATTCATTTTTTAGCACGTCTAGAAAAAAATTTCACATTTGTTTTAAGCATGTTGTAAAATATTGAGTTTATAATCAGATTCAATATTCATGTTATTTTTCACTTTTAAATATCCTATTACTTATTAGTTAATTAAAAAAAGAAACCATGCTTCTGAGTACAATTTACCATGCAAGAGTATGGCTGCATTGTTCTTAAATCAAAAGCTGTAACATTTAGTATTTCAGTATTTCAACCTTTCAGTTAAAAGGCTGTGACTTGTGTTTTGCTAAGTGTTTAATTAGCACATAAAAAGTACACAAGGGAGTTGCACAAAGATCCATCTGTGCTGCATTAGCACAGTAGCAACATTGGTAGGATGTTCCTTTGAGAACTAGAGATAAATAAAAGCTGAGCTCTTGCATCACAGCCATGTGTGGCATATATCACGTTGCTAATTGAGCCTCCCATGATCTTACCAAGTAAAGTTAAGAAATGTAGCTTAATATTACTTATATTTACATTATATCTGTCCTTTTGCTTTCTCTAAAGATTCAGACTTTGGGCATCTGAGCTAAATCAAATGGAAAGGCTAAATTAAACTAATTTACATATATAGAGAAGGGATAAATGCATTGGAAGTTATTTTTATTATAAGACAAACTCATAAATCATACAAATATAAAATGAACATGTATTAAGGGCTTTATCTAATATATATGTATATATTTTTTAATATATATATATATATATATATATATATTTGTGTGTGTGTGTGTGTGTGTGTGTGTGTAACTG